>JABUQX010127163.1:0-2500 GCA_015478945.1 Trachelipus rathkii | reverse complement strand
TGCCTCCTCACGCCAAACCGTACTACAAATAGCATCACCGCCCATAGACAGTATATACAGGGCTACCAATCATAGCCCCATCACATCATTAAGTACCCCAATCACAGTCGCTAATATATATACCTAGATACTAATAACATCTATAACATATATACCAACACGATCTACAAGTACTACAATTCTATACCAATATAAATTCTTTCTCACCATCCATCTTGGTAGATAAGAAACCCTTCGGTAGATGCATATTATCGATCCATACAGACAAATCACCGCGCAGAGTACCTCCCACCGGAGCGTCTCAAAGTAGTTGCCCGATCATATCCATTCAACACAGCTATCACAACGGTTTCATCTCCCTCGACGCCAATTAGCTCTATCCGACCCAGGCAATTCCTCGCATCCATACTCCTTTTTAATTCGAGCGTCCCCCTAAGTATCGCTCCCATAGTCTCCGATTCAAGCTAAATTCTCGTTCTTGAGGTAATCTTCATCTCCACCATTCTTCGCACACATTGAGCCGCGATACCATCTCAGCTCGGTTCCATCTTCAATGCATTCCATTATTGCGCGAGATTCACTCGAGCTCCAATCTCTCTTATTGCTTCACTCTTAACTCTGTCCCTCAGCGTTACTCCCTTCTTAATCAATCCTCAACAACTTAAATGATTTTAACTCAATTATTTTACTCTTCTGTATCGTGTTAAGTGCCCAACATTCCGACCAGTATAGTATATTGGTCGTTAGATGTTGCACCACATACAAACACGGACCACCAAACATATATTGTCTACTTATCACCAGTTCTAACCTATGAGCAACTCATCTCGCGTTTCACTCAAGCCGCCCGGCCATAATTACACGCACAATCCCACATCTAACTCGTTATCGGTATTATCTGTACAACGCGCACCACCTATTCTCTCCGCTCTCTCATCAAATATCCAGCAACTCACTAGATATCTATGAATCTACCTGGCCTGTTTCAAGCATTGAAATACCTCATCGCCTATCGCAATGAAATTCGCAAATCGTCCTATCTTCTTGCGAGTCTCGAATACCGCCATTAATCTCCGTTCTAGCCACCCGACAAACGCACGACCACGACCTGTTTCATTTTTCACATCTCACACCATCCCCTTCATAAAAATCTCAACTTCCAAAGAATTCATAGCCAGGCTTGTGAGGTCTCATTCTTGTTCCCTGTTTGTCACCCCAAACACGCCAGCCCGCAGTCATCAGCACGACCCGGCAAATGTATCACATAAGGTGTATTCCTATCCCTATCCTACTCAAACCAGTACCACAACTCGTGCCATGGCCAAGTCACCGCCAAACCCCAATAGCAAAATTAAACGGAGAGTAAGAGCACAGCTTGCCCTGCCTTCACCTCCAAGCTTCATTATCAAACCATATTCTCACCTGTTCCTATCTTCGTTCTAAACCGATGTTTATAGGTTTAAAACATACCATAATTCACTTATTGATATCCTTATCAAGGTATTTATTTAGATTCCCATGTGCTAGGAGAAACCTCCAAGACTTTCCACAATCCTCTCTCTTTGTAATTCTATGCAAAAGCTTATCTATTAAGATCTATAAATGCGATAATGCTATTCTTATTCCGTTCTATGCCGCTTCTCCACAATTAGTTTTTAAAGAGAATATCAGGTCAGAAGAGAAATACACTTCTGTTTTGCGACTGAATCCGTGCTTGCCACTCTCGAGTCTTTCCCTCTAATTCACTCTCCGGAACGTCTTTTCTCTAATTATTACCTCTACGGAGATATATTTTATAATGCTCTTAATAGCAACACTTTTCCTCTGTAATTCTCCAATCTGACGGTATGTTCACTCCTCCCTCCATAATCATTTATTAAGCTCTGTCCAACCATGACCTACCATACCATCTTTTAGTTGAATATTTCGTTATTCACATCCATCGATTCCAGGGCTCTTCCGTTCTGTAAGGCTCTAAAAGCTTGTCTTCATTTCCTCCCTTGTATCCGCGTTCCAAGTCTATACTGTTTCTCGAGTACTTCTATATTGTGGATTCCCCTCCTTATGAATTCCTCGTCGTCCTCCACATTTAATAATTCATCAAAATATTCTGTCTATACATATTCCTCCTCGCATATCCATATATAATAATATAATATATAATATATATATATTATATATATATATACTAATAATAGAATAGGATATATAAATAATATATATATATATATATATATATAATATGAATATAGATATATATATAACTAATAATAATAAATCGATATGTATATATAATATATAATAAATATAATAATATAATAAATAAGATATATAAATAAATTATATATTAGAAATAAAAGAAGAAAATAAGAAGAATAAATAATATAGATAATATATAATAAATAAAAGAATAAAAGATATATATATAGATGAATAATATATAAATATAAAGAAAGTTAAGAATAACGAAGAAGAAGTAGCTCGCATCGATCTCTCTCTT
>JABUQX010127162.1:30000-62943 GCA_015478945.1 Trachelipus rathkii | reverse complement strand
AGCATATATATTATATAATAGTATATATATATACATATATATATATATGTTATATATAGTTATATAAAAGATATATATATATATATATATATATAAGATAAAAGATAGAATATATATATATACATATTATATATATATGCTATATATATATATATATATATATATATATGTTATAATATACATATATATATTGTTATATTATATATACATATATTACATGTTATATATATATATATTAGCCATAATGGGGCTCAAGCTGCCCCCGGGCTTGAGGGATTTAATAGTATTTGAGAGTATATATATAAAAGATATATATATATATATATATATATATATACATACATATATATATGTGAATATATATATGTATATAGCAGAGAAAGAATAAAGATATATGATATAAGTACATATATATACATGAGTAAGAGAGTATATATATATATGTATATAAGATAAGATAAATAAAAGAGGAAAAGGAAACAAATATTTTTAATAATTTTGTAAATTTGATAGTAATTTCAAAAATAAAAATTATATATGGAAAATTATTATTTCCTGCCTTATTAACAACAAAATGATTATAAGCTATGTTATTGGTGCCAGCTGGTCTTTCCTCCATCAGAATTGAAGGGCTATGCTTTTGTTCCTTTTCAGAGGAGACTAATCTACTGCAGTGAGATAGGACACACAAATAATCTTTAGTTAAACATCTGTTCCTGCAGCATCAGTTATTTTGCTAAAATTTTGGTGGCTTTATTGGGTTTGGAAACATGAAACTGGTTTCACAGACTAGTGCATGTATCACTGTGTCTGAGAACTTGCCCCCAACTGTAGTTTTGAAAAATCATCAAAATATAAGCGAACTGAAGCAATTGATTATTATTTTCTATCACATTGATTCTTTGACACTGGCATGTACTATTTTCTCACTTAGAAAATGAGAAGCCTGCTGCAATCCTTTGCACCACCACAAGTCTTGAAAGTTTTTCATCTACTTTTTGAGTGTACCAAACAGCACGCATTTTATTTATTGTTGAACTGCTGCTCACTAATGTGATGAGACGACAATGCATCGTATTACAATGGAAAAGAAGAGTACTAGTTAATCATAATGCAGTTTATCTATCTGCTCGTGACGCAACTTAAAAATGGTACAGGCTTTTCGAAGTTAGGCTGGGCTTCAATATGTTTATCCATCTTTAAACTCCCGGGTGTTTCTAAGAATACTGCTTTAAAAACTCCTAAACTGCACAACCCCATCATCAGAACTTTCACCACCTCTGTTTCTGAATTGACCAAAAGCTTGTCTGTCTATTTTTTCTTTCTATGCAATTCTTTCCTTCTTTTCTTTACTTGGCAAATAATTTAGACAAAACCAAAACAGTGCCCACTGGTTTTCTGCTAAAGTCAATAAAGCTGTGTAATGTGCTAAGTACTCATGAAAAAGTCAATGCTAAATAACATATTATACAATAATGCGTATATTTTTCAATATGCATCACCACTTCAATCTAAATATTTCATTGTTGCTGCCACCTCATCATTATGTTTCGTTTTCCTATTTGTCACTTATTTAGTTTTTGTTATTTTATTCAATTATTTATTTCACTCTTTCAGTATTGCCTGATGAGAGCCTCTTTAGACTTCAAAAGCCAATAAACCAAGAAAGTTTCGTTTTAAACCACAATGTTTTCCCCTATTAATATAAACTTTTGTAATTTGTTTATTATTTCTATATTATTTTTTTTTGAACAGCAATGGCGTATATTCAAGCCCATCAAGAGTGCTTCTTATACCGAATGTACTTCTGTGGTTTAGGATCCTGAACCTCTGGCCTCTACATGTCTGTTTAGGATATATAGAAAGAGATATATACATATATGAGGAAAGAGAGGAGTATATATATGGTTATATGAGAAAGAGGTATATATATATATATATATATAAAGCAACAATGACAATAATTATGACTTTTTAAAATATAGCAATAGGAATCAGGTAATTCACAAATAGTAAAGTATTAATGTGTTTATATAAAAATCCGTTGAATCCTTCCAGTTTCAAAGAATGACTGAAGACATTGATGGAGTCTTTGCTTGTGCCTTCTGCGATCTTCCATGCCGATTCTGCTTCAGAAAACAAGTTAAGTGCTTATTTCTATCTCCTTTCGATGTCAGCATGCAAACAAGAGTCAAACCCAGCTGAACACGCCCAGCACATTACCTAGAATCTTCGTGGCAGAATAGGCGATGGTATGGTAAGAGTGGTGGCAGATAGAGGCATATATATATATGTTACAGCAGGCGGCGAGGAGCATATAGCGCATATATATATAATATATACATATATTATATACATATATATATGGATATATTAGAATAGATTATATTGATGATATTGGTATTATTGTATTATTATTATATTTTAGACACAAGATATATGGTGACAGATAAATGTGATAAAAAATATGTATTATATTAATGATATTTATGATACAGATTATGTATTATAGATTATTGTGATGGTGATTTATTTAATATATATATTGATTACATGATAGACAGAGTTATTTAGAGATATAGAAAGAGGTATATATGGAGGTAATAGGCATGGTATATATATATAGAGTATATATATATATAGAGAGAGAGAGAGAGTATATATAAATGGATACATTATTTCATCACCTGTCTCTCACATAACTGCCGGGTGGTGTCAAATAAAAACCCAGAATACCCAAGTGATTGTTATTATTCCGTCTGTTCATCTAATTGCACTGTTCCAGGTTGTTCAAGTATACTTACAACTGTTTAAAGGAACGTCCCCATGGTAGAACCTTTCCATGATCCTTATCCTTCAAAGATTTTTATCCTTTAATGTTATTAGAGATCCAGTACCCATCAAATTGATTCCTTTTGCTTACTTTCTATTTTTTTCTGTTCAGACCTAAAAACCTTCTTAGCCTTTTTTTTTTTGTCATGATTCATTCTAAGCACCTGTAAATACAAGCTCATTACACCTTGATTTGCCCTTTCCACTAGATAACTCTCCTACCAGCACATATCTCTTATTCTTACCTTTCTAATCCCATCACATCCCTTTACCCTGCAAATATCTCATAAGCCTTTATACCGTATATATAGCAAAGAAAGATAGCAGAGTGTATGGATAGGAGAGAAGATCTCCACATGTTACATGGACAAAAATTGCGATCATGAGTAGTATAAGAGGTACAGAGTGATATTATATATGTATATGTTATATATAAGTATATATATATATATAACTTAGTTCTTTAATGTCTAAGTTCATATTATAATAATAATAATAATAATAATAATAATAATAATAATAATAATAATAATAATAATAATAATAATAATAATAATAATAATAATAATAATATTAACAGTTTTATTTTTTTAAATAATGCATTAATTAATTATTCTAATTACAATATACTATTGTTACAGGTATGCAATGGTATTATCACATTAATAATAACATCAATAATTTAATGTAATAAGTGCAAGATAATTATAATAATAATTATAATGATGTAATAATAATAATAATAATAATAATAATTAATAATAATATAATAATAATAATAATTAATAATAATAATAATAATAATAATAATAATAATAATAATAATAATTAGTTAGAATAATACGCTCTAATATTTATTTTTACCTTCCTAAATAAATTTCCTTTTCCACATTTCTCTAAGACGATTCAACATTCTTTCACCCTCCAACCTCTCTAAACAATCTCTCATCCCACAGAGTCCCAATATCTATACCTATTTATCCAAAGATTGTAATTTCCATTAGGCTTTCTCCATCCAGATCTATGTTTCTCAATCCAGATTGACGTCACCTCGTCTTGTTTGATCTTAGAAATTATTTTTATAACTTTTCTTTTAGCAGGATTAATAATAATCAGTTCTTCCTCTTTGCCCACCCGCTCAAATTCAGACACCAAATCACCCAGTCAGCAAATAGTAGAACGCTGACCTCAAAATTACCCTCATGTAGATATATATAAATCTCATTTCAGAATTTTATCCATATCCCTAACTACACCATCAATAAAGATATTAAATAAACATGAAGAAATAACACAACTCTGTTTCAGACCTATGCCTATTTTAAAGAACCTCTGTTCTCTTTTCATAATCTTAACGAGTTCTATTGTTCCGATAAAATGCTTTAATCGCATTTAACATTCCATTTATTTCATAACCTTCCAATACTCTTCACAACTTCCCCCTTTAAATGCTGTTGCAAGCGTTTTTCAGAGCAAGAAAGCACGCAAAGTTGTCTTTCTTTTCTGATTATTTCTTTATCCACATATCCTCGACCACCCCATAAATCACACTGTTCTTTTCCAATTATTTTATCCATAATTTTCTGAACTTTTTCTCTCATCCAATTCATACCCCTCGTTATACATTACGTACTGAACTCAATAAATTTCTTCCTCTGTGATTAAAACATTTCTTTTGTCGCCCTTACCCTTATTAACTGGATCAAGGCAGGAGTCTTACCAATCTTGTGGTACCGCCCACCTTTTCAAGCAAGAGTTGAATAATCTCATCAGAAACTCCACGACACTATTGCTCCCTTTTTTAATATTTACAATTGCATGGCATCCAAACTCGAAGTTTTCTTTTTTCTGCTTTCAAAGATTCACGATTTCATTTTAGTTAATACGTCCCACATATTCACTTTCAATTTCTTCCTCCCTAATCTTATCTTAAATTCTAACTTGTTGACTTCCAGTTTCCTCTTCTACTATTTCGGTATATAAAATTCCTAAATATGTTCTCAATATTTCTTCGATTTCTGTATCATCCTGAGCCACATTCCCAACTAAAGTAGAAAGAAGATCTTACTGAAGTACCTCTTCCATCTTATTTCAAACCTTATTATCTCCTTCCAAAACAATTTATTTCTTTCCCGATTATTTGCAACTATCTTTCCACCACATATCTCACCCTCTCTCTTTCTTCATTTTTTCTTTTTTAACTTCATTTCGTACCATCTTATATTCCTTCCATATTTTGCCAAAACTTTATTTTCTTTAATAATAGCATTCAGTTCTGAACTTCACCATTCGCTTTACTCTTTTCACCAATCTTTTCATGACACAAATCTGCCTCGTAGTCATCACTTTTGCTTCCTTAAAATATTTCAATTGTTCTTGCAATCCTTTAATCTCTATTTCTTGAACTATTCCTCATTTTTCTGATAGTAACCTTTCGTATTATTGATTAATCTCACCCTAATTCTCTTTTCTTAACCTCACCCCAATACTAAATTACATGATCTTTTCTTCTCCCCCTCTTTTTATACTGCTGGCAAACCCTTCAAGAGAGAGTGGAAAGGGAAGGGACAGGCGGGCAGTAGAGAGATATATGAGGAGGTGAGCAGGCATATATGTATATATATATATATATATATATAAGAGGTATATATATGGTATATATATGGTATATATATATATTAGGGTGTCCCAGTTGCTCCAAAAAGGAATAAAATTTGGCTCTGTGAGAGCTGTTCAAGTTTTGGTAATTAACAATCAAAATAATCAAGTTTAATTTATTCTCCAACTGATTTATAAAACGAGTTAGAATTTGGTTATTGCTTGTATTTTTGACATTGTGAAAAATAATTATTTTTCTTATTAAAACTTTACAATGTTATTTTACCCTTTTTTTTTAAAAATGTTATTTAACCAAGTTTTTTTCTGGTAGATTATTGATTAACATAAAGGTAAATGTAAACAATCAGTTTTTGAAATGTATTAAGGAATGACTGATATACAAATGATATTAGTAATCAATTCCTGGCAGATCGACTGATAAGGAAACAGGACGCTGACTTTCGCTAACAAAGAGGTAAAATTATTTGAGTCAGTAATACCTATGATTTTAACCCAATGATGCATTAATATCTACAATTGATACTGTCTGAATACATTATTGAAGCGGCAACATCCTACAATATGTAAAAGAAAACAACATTAAGTAAATAATCATAAAACATATAATATGCATAGTTAACTTAACAATTGATAATCATAAACTAGGAACTGGGCAAATTCGGTGTCATCATGTCAGATGCTACCATGAATTTTTATATGGAAATCTGTTCTCCAAAGAGCAGCTCTTAGAAACGACATGTCAACAAAAGAAAAGAATCAATTGATGAGACATTGCTTTCATGCAAATGAGATAACTATAGAAAAGACACTTGTTCCTAGAAATTACAAAAGCCTAATGCAAAAAGTTATTCTTCAGAAAAGTAAGAAAGAACTATGATTTGAAGTCAAAGAGATCATTTCAATGTTCAAAGCTGAGAAACGAGTTGAGTTTTGAGTCAACTCAGCAGTTCTAGTGATGGAATCAATAAAAACGTCTCAAGTGCGCCCAAACGCTCTGAAGTTAACAATCTGGCAATAACCTATATGTTGGTGGTGCAACATTCTTCAAGAATCCAAATTACATGTCTGGAGAGGACACTGCAAGCTAGTAATAGAAGATGTGAACTGCCTGGTACATTATGGTTTGGCTCACCTCAGAGGAGATGTTTCAAAAGCTGATAAATTGAGCAAAAGTTCAGCCCATCGTGATTTGAGCATCAGTACTACCTCACATCAGCAAAACAAATAAAGGCGTAAATGGGAAACGTTCTTGTAAAAATATAAGTGCTTACTGTATGGAAAACCTGATGGCTACCTGACTCAGAGACACTGATGACACTGCCTACCCTGTTAGCATTCCTGGAGCCTAATAAGATAAACCCTTGGTAAAACAAATTCTCCTGTTTCCAAACCATGCAAGTTGGCCTGGAAAGAGGTAATGTTGTCTCTTGTTAGTAACAAAAAATTCATCTGTTGATTGGAAATGACAGTGCAACACCATAGACAATTTTATTTACTGATATCCCTCGAATACATGTGGAGGTTTAAGAAGCACTGTTATTTTGATTTTATTATATTGTTACCTTCACACCAAATTCAATAAACTATTTATAAACCTAGATTATGAATGTGAGGTCTTGCTGCTAATGATCGACTTTATGTCAAGTGAAGCTGTTGTCAAATGAATTAATTCATTAACTCTTGTTGATCATAGATGAGCATACTGCAGCATAAAGTCTGCCTTAGAGGAGTTTAACTGGTTCCGCAGTTGTGGCTGCAGCAAAGCTTCTATAGAGGAAGCCTGCTGCTATGCACACTGTTAATCTTGACAACATAGAGGCTTTTATCCCACAAATTATTTCCTAATTTTTACTGGTAATCAATGCTGTTATGTATCATTTGAACAAGATGTTTTTATTTAGATTAATAGATCAAGTGATTTAGCTAAACTGAATAAATTGCTGGTAAAATTAGATATCTTAATAATCCATCGCCTTGCAATCTCTTCTTAACAAAGGGTCAAAATCAGCTCCTGTTATTGTCCTGAATTTAGAGCAACGAGAAGGAACAAGAAAAAAGCTAAAGGGAAATGCTTCCGGAATTCCCATGTTGGTTCCACTGAGGGATTATCAAAGAATCCTGTTTAGAACCCAGCCTGTTGTTTGAAGAAGAAAGTGGTCTCTGAACCCCACGATTTAGCAGCATCCTGGAGTTGGGTCAGCAGATGATGGCAAAACTCCCGCACATCTGCAGGCTGAACTGGTTGTTCTGGTTAAAAATGCTGAATGTTTCGGTTAGAAAGGTGAACCAAGAGATCGAATTCAAGAAATTTCAGAAGTTTCTGCAAATAGTTAAAGTAAGCTCACGCAAAAATATGGATTGTGTTCTGGAGCCAGCCAATGCTCCCAAAGCTCAATGATTTGACTTTGTTGAGGAATTGGAAACAGTTTGTGACATCACGATCTGCAATTTCTGCTTGCTGTAAGGAAAAGCCTAAAGCAAGTGATATTAGTTGCATTCGAATAAGAGTCGTTCCGATGGCCTTTCTCTGCAAACGGAAAATTCTATCAAAGACAGCAGATTATGAGATTCGCGCCTCCCACTGGTGTGGCGAAAGCACATGAACTGCGTAGAAGATCCTTTGGCAGCCAATCCAAGCCAATTAGAGAGATGGAGTCGAATATGACTTGAGATCAACATGGATCAACAGAGGTTTTTCCATATTGGTGAACAAGTTCCTTCATGAGTTTCTTCTAAACACAAAGCCTTGATAATTTATTAAAAGGACACTTTCTTTGAAACAATAAGAAATTGTTCAAAGTGTCATTCAAGAAACTGAAGCCTATGAAAGATAGGGAGGAAGTAACGCCATGATTCTCGAAGTAACAGCAAGTTGAGCAAATAAAAGTCATGTCCTCCACAGTTAAGTTCATTAAAAAGTCTCCAGACCATGCAATCTCATTGCTGCCTCATGAGAAGTCGTGTCTTGAGCTATGTACTACGATTAATGTATTTGAATGAAATGAGGCTGCCACTTTATAATAATTTTGAAAAATAGATATATGATTCTGCTGGTACACACATACATAAATGGAAAGAAAAATAATAAAAGTTTCAACCTAAGTTGTAGGTTTTGCCCAAAGATGCAAATTCAATGAATTTTGATATTGTTTTAATATTCAATTTATTTGTTAAGATCACTTAAAATCAAAAACACACATATTTCCTACTTATGTTTATGATTTGAACTGGCTATAACTGGAATTGAAATATTTTGCAGGTGTCGGGCAGCTGGGATATCTAGACAGAGATATGGTAGCATATATATATATATATATATATATATATATATATATATATATATATATATATATAAGAGATAGAGAGATAAGTATATATACATATATATATATATATATATATATATATGGTATATATATATATATATATACCCTTAGGGGTATGTGAGAAGAATTGATAAATGAGGAATGAACGCTATTAGAGAGTTGTGTTGTGTGAAGAAAGGGGTAAAAATGAGAGAATAGATGAAAGTAATGTTAAGATGGTTTGGTAACGTGGAAAGGATGGATGATAGTTTGTTGGTTAAGCGGATGTATGCATAGTGGTGGAGTGTTGGGAATCGACCGTCTGGGGAGACTGAAGAAAGAGTGGATTGAGTCAGTAAAGGAATGCCTGAGGAGAGAAATGTGAATTTGGCAGAGAAGCAGTTGCGTGCATAATTGGAGTGGAATCATGGTTTCGAGGGCAGGTTTGTAGCCTTCCACCTGGGCCAAGGGATTGGAACCTTCTACATTGACGAGATGCCATAGGAGGGTCCGTCGCGGTTTCGTGAAGCTCTAGGGTAGATTTTCTGACTGCGACGAGTTTTCACTAAATGGTATAAAAGGGGGCGGTAAAGTTGGGCTTTCTTCGACTGGCGGTCAAGATTCTTCCACCCTCTTCTGTTTCTGTGCATGCCACGCACCTACCCCACAGTCTTGGGGGAGAGAAGGTGGGTAATGCTATATATATATATATATATATATATATATATATATATATATATATATATATATATATATATATATATATATATATATACATTATGCATTATGGGGTTATATGAAAATGGTTCTCAGGTTTTGAATCATGAGAAATTTCCACACCACTTTTTTACATCATTATACAAATTGATATATAGCAGTTATATATATATATATATATATATATATATATGAGTATATATATATATATATATAGATATATATATATTATATATATATATATATATTATTATTATTATTATAGATATATATATATATATATATATATATATATACATATATATATATATATATATATATATATATATATATATATATATATGTATATATATATATATATATATATTAAGTTATATATATATATATATATATATATATATATATATATATATATATATATATATATATATATATATATATATATATATAAAAAGCCTTTTTTTTTATCTAGAGATATGTTGTGTTTGAAATGTTAGGAAGGGCCATGCCTACCCTGGCCAGACTTGTAACGCCGCTCATGCATACCTCCTTCCATGCATTCTTTGATGCCCCAATCAGAGAATCGTAAGACGTTTGAAAATAATTCTGAATTGTATGTATTTTTTTTTAAACCAGGAATTAAGACTTTAGATGCATAATAGCTTTTTATTTGCTCTACATCTTAATAGGAATTATACGATGAGATATTGAGGACTGTTAATGGGAAAAAAATTTGCAAATAGTCCTGGGAAGAGAGGTAACTGCTTGTGTGCTTGAGAAGCCGAAAGAAGTAGTGGAGGTGGTTAAAAATATTATTGTTATTATCTGACAAAGTAATACTGAAAAATATGGATAAGCTTATAATTAAAAGGCCTAGGATTGAACAAACTACGAACCCATTTAGTTCTGGTTCTAGTAATGTTGATAATAATTCAAGTGGTATTGAAGCCAATCTTGTTATTGATATTAAATTTAGTAGTGTTCTACTTGGGATATAGTGTACCAAGAGGAAAATGTCCTGGATATTGGAAATTACATAATTGGAATCAATATTAAAGATTAAATTATGTACAATTTTAAAGATGCTAAAGAGGAAAAAACTCATTTCCTTTCCTAGATCTGCACAATTCTTGGCTAGCGTATTCTTAAATATTGAAAGGATCGTTTTGTAGATTGTGTGGCTTATTTAGACATTCTTTCAAAAGACATATTTGACTTATTATAAAAACCATTTAGAAAAATATAAATATTAGCGCATTCATGTGCTAAAGTTCTCATGCAAGTTCCAGAGCCTGGCATGCAAGATGCCTTCATAGTGCAGCAAATTCAATATTTTTAGATTGTTGTAGGAGCAAGGAATTTAAAACGAATAATATAAAATAAGCGTGTTAGTGTAACTGAGCAACTGCATGTTGCTGAGCCCTTATTTATTAAAAAAAATAGGCAAAAATTGGCACCTATAATTTCTTCTTTAAATTTTTTTTTGCACTTATGATGTCGCTATTAGAGGTAGCCCTGCAGATACAGTCAATTTTTCTTATGATTTGTTCGTAAAATCCATAGCAAAGCTGGAGATGTTGCCCGTAATATTTGAAATCAAGCGGAGTAAAAGCTAAATACACATCACTATGATTCAGAATGAACTTATATTTATTTGTAGAAAGTTGATATGTAATCAAATTTTAAATGATAAACAATAATTGTAATTAATATTTCTTTTAGCAGACGAGGCAGCAGATATATCCGGAACAGAACAGCTATCGATTTGTGTTCTCACCTCTACATAGATCTCAATGTATTTGAAGAAAATTCTCAGCTTCTTACCTCTTTAAAAACGAAAGCTGAAGATATAGCCGTGAGCTTGAGATAAGTCACTACATTGAGATATTACAATTTAAAATGGGAGTGAGTAAGTTTGTTAATTGGTCTGACATAAGTTCACCGCTTGACCGCAAAGAAAATGGAGTTCAGAAGTTACTGGTGAGATCAGCACCCGAAAGCCAAATTTTTTCATTACGAAATCACTGTTTTCAATTTAGCATTTAATGATCCAAAATGATTGTCCAAGAATCAACGTATTTAATGAATTCCGTAACACTTATAAAATTTTTCCGTGAAAGTACGTCACTTGGTGGCTAATATACTATTGTTATGCGAAACACGATGGTCTGCCAAGTAATAAATCAACCAGGATATTTTTATGGAAAACAGATTTAAATAGAAACAAATAATATTAAAAAATTCCATTCAGATCCAGATGTAACGCAAATGGCCACTGAACCATGTCAGTTTTCACCGCAGCAGGAAGTCCTGCATTTCACCATTAACACCCACGATGAAATATAGTCAATATTTTGGAGCTTCCATAGAAATGATTCATCAAACCAAAAGTTGGGCCAAAATTCCTTCGGATGAGGTCTACGTCACAGAAAACTTTTAAATATTTAGAAAACCGATGGTTCCAGAAAATAATGCGCGTGTCTCTTTTAAAGGAATTTTTAAAAATCTAAGAATTTTTTGCCAAGATTTTTCATTTCCAAGTGCAGTATCCAAAGGAATTCCAGCCTCAGGAACATCAAAAAGTTCTGCTGAGGATTGCTTCAGAGTTGCCCCATTTATACTTTATCTTGATTCTCTCATTTCATCTCTGAGTTTCAAATTTTTGGAACACAATATAACATCGACCTTTCCTTGTATTTTGCACTCAGTTAGAACAAGAAAATTAACCAAATCTGAATATTTAAAAAAAAAAATTGAAACCATTATAATTAGAACATAATATTGACAACCTCATTGGTGAAGCAGAATCTTTGTTTAATTTCTGAAATGATTCAGATAAGGAACAAATAGATGAGAAAATGAAAGGCAGTACACAATACAAAATCTATTGTACATTTTCCAACATTTCCACAAGCTTATCAAAGGCTTCAATACTTCAAAATCAATCATTTAAAAGTAATAAAAGGTCGTTTAGTACCACATGTTAGTGCTGGCTAGTGTCTAATTATTTCAACCAAAGATTAATGGGCTGGTGTTAACTAGGCATTCAGGGGGTAGAAATGTTTCACGCCTATGCAAACATCACTGATAGGAAGACATGTTAACACCACTTGACAAAGAGTAAGAAAGATAAAATTCTGCCTTTCATAAAAGGAAACACCTTTTAATAATATAAGATTCTACTTAGTTATACTCATTTTGAAATAAAACTTTTCTGTAAATTATGAAATATTTATAAATATTGGGCTGTGTGAATTATCATTTTTTATTATTCAAACCTTTGAAACATCACTGGTGGTGATAATATATATATATATATATATAGATATATATATATAAGAGAGTATATATGGTGTAGATATGGAGAGGAAGAAAGATATGTTAAGAGGTATGGTTGTTATATATATATATATTGTTATATATAAGTAGGTATATTTATATATATATATCTTATATATATGCACACTAACTTCCCTAAATTCTTTGAAATTTTGCTAAGAAGAATTTCCCTATGTATATATATATATATATATATGTTATGTAAGTGTGATATATATATATATATAGCATATATATATATATATATATAAATATATATATATATATATATATATATATATATATATATATATATATATATATATATATATATATATATATTTATATATATATATATATATGAGTATAAGTATATATAGTATGATATATAGAGCAAGGGTAAGATATGTATGTGGTGTATATATGTATATATAGAGTTATATATGTATATGAGGTATATATATAAGTAAGTATATATGGTTATATATAAAGGAAGAAAATATAATGCTTTCGATAATCAGATATTTATCTGAATATATCCGTTTTAGTAAATTTTGAATTCATTATAGTAAGAAATTTATGAATCATTCTTTCAAAATTTAAAACACTTGGTAAAATATTATTAAAAAAAACATATTGTACTTACGTAACAAGAGTCATAGCTAGTGCTTTAGGCAAAAATCTGTGGATCAAAGTATACCTGGCATAAGATAGAGTCGGATGTATCTAGGGATAGAGCCGAGGTCAAAACAAAAAAGCAAAAAGTGTCACTACGTTAGAATACCACTTCCTATATATATATATATATATATATATATTAAGCGGTATAGATATATATAGGTATAGTATATATAAGAGGTATATATATATGTATATATATATATATATAATATATATATATATATATGGCAGTATATATAAATATATACAGTAAGTATTATATATATATATATATATATATATATATATATATTGTTAAGTTATTACATATATGAGGAGTATATATATATATATATATATATATATTATATGAGGGTGTATATATATAAGGTATATATATATATATAGTTATGATTTACAAGTGGTTGACTCAAAAGTTAGGTTGAGTGAACTGTTTACGTTGGCCAGTTGCTTGAAGCTAGGTTAGGTTAGGTTGGGTTAGGTTAGTTTACCCAAAAATAATGCATGTATTAACCCTGTGTAATTTTATTAAAATAACTATTAATCTTATATTACTTTTTATAATGTTATGAACAAATATTAAATATAGACGTATACAAATATTTTTGGTTGAAATAGATAAACAGATATATAGGATAAGATATATATATATATATATAAGTATATATATATATATATATAGTATATATATATATATAAAAAAATAAATAAGTAAGATATGTTATATGTATATATATATAATATTATATATATATATGTTATATATATATATATATATATATGCAGTGTATATATATATATGTATATATATATATATAAGATATATATATATTATAAATATATGTATATATATATATATAAGATATATATATATATATATATATATATATATATATAGTGTAGAGAGTGGAGAAGATATGGTAAGTATATATGTTATTATAGTAGGGTATGGTAGGGATATATGGTTATATATGCAAAGATATGGAAAGATATGATATATATGCGGCGTTATGGTATGCTATATATATATATATGCAGTATATATATATATGTTATTATGCTATATATATATATATATATATGGTAGTATAAAGAAAGATATAGATATATATATATGGTATATATATGGTATATATATATATATATATATATATAAATATATATATATAGAAGAGTTAGTGGTAGTATATATATATATATATATATGTATATATATATATATGCTATATATATATATATATGTATATGTTATATATATATAACTGTTGTAGTTTTATTGACTCCGTCAGTTTTGATTTTTTTTTCAATATATTGCTAGTATATGATACTAACAATAAATTCAAGGGCATTTATACATTCAAAATATATAGTAATCAAAGATAAATGAGACTCCGTCAGTTCCTGAAATATTTTTTCTTTTGCTTGACAGATCTTCTAGTATATGATACTAATAATGAATTTAAGTGGTAACGGATATGATTCTCAAAAGTCTGAAAATATTTTAAATAATTTTTAAAAGTAATTTTATATATATATTTTTGTTTTTTATATTTTTAATCTGCAATATTTGAAGTTATGGGGTGCTTTTAAACCAGTAAGAATTCCTAAAGGGGTAAATCGCAAAGATGGCAGGAGTTTGGTCTCGGCCTTCCGGGCGGACGATGGGTAGTGACCATTTCTCCTCGCCGGGTGCTGGAAAACGTCCCCCTCTGTCCCCCCATCGGCTCGAGACTCCTAATATATATATATATATATATATATATATATATATATATTATATATATATATATATATATATATATATATATATATATATATATATATATATATATATATATATATATATATATATATATTACATTTTTGTCACAAGCATTGCACATTGATTCTCAAATATGCAATTTATTTTTTGTAAGTGCCGTAGTTTTAGATATACCTTGATTTCAAAATACTGAATATAAATGTGATTTTTAAAAAAAATTATTTAAAATATTTCGAAATTTCGAATCATGTCCGTCACCACTTATACTCATTGTGAAAAGTCTTGTTGGCAGTAGCAATATTTTATGTAAAAATCAAACCAGTTGACTAAAAACTTCTTCCATTCGAGTATATATATATATATATATATATATATATATATATATATATATATATATATATATATTTTTATATATCTATATCTTTGGCAAAAATATATATATATATATGTATATATATATATATATATGTTTTTATAGAAAATTGAACATATATATATATATATATAATATATATATATATATATATATATATATATATATATATATATATATATATATATATATATATATATATATATATATATATATATATATATATATATTAAAAAAATATTGACAAAACCATTTGTGAAATCAATTTATAAAATATAAATAATTTATATTCGAAAATAGCTCTGTAAACAATTGAAACTAGTAAAGTTGCCAGAAACAAAGTAAAGTTGCCAGAAATAAAAGTAACAAAAACGGGAAATGTAAATTACCAACGGAAGATCAATGATGACTTTGAAGTTGAATTTTAAAGTGAAATAAATGTAACAAAATATGAAGCAGAGCGATTAGAGTAAGAGGCAAGACGAAACGGTCGTCAAGAATATTGTAAAAGAAGATCCAAATTCGTCGAGCGTCACTGGCACCCGTATCGCGCAAACAGAAGACTTTGGCATTTGAACACAGGATCTCAGTTTGGTGAGATATATATGGAGTATATATAGGTAGGGTTGAGCATATATATATGGGCGTATATATATATATATATATATATATATATATATATAAGTATATATATATATATATATATATATATATATATGCGCGGTATATATATATATATATATATATATATATATATATATATATATATATATATGTAGTATATATATGCAAAGTGCATATGATATGTATGGTTAAGTATATTAGAGATGCAACGACGTCAGAAAGAGGCCAGAAGCAGATACATATTCCGATATCTATGCTTTAAAGCCGATACCGATACTGATACCGATGCTTTAATTAATATAATAAATACAGTAATAGGATAGAACATTTGTGTACTGGTTGGCAAAGATTGTATTCCCTGTACAACCAATACTTAGACATTTATTTCATTTGGTTGTGCTCAAGTATATTTATTTTATAAATTAAAATAATATTTAAAGAATAATAAATGCAAATATAATATTAAAAACTTTTTATGTTAGAAGTGATCAAAAAATATTCATTTCCATTTTCCAGAGCATTAACAAAGTTTAGCTACTAACTTTTTATGTTTTAACTTGATTACAATTTACATGAAGATTTTTTAACTAGCTACAATATAAAAAATAAAAATAATGAAAGAAGAGACCTCAATTAATCAGCTGAAAGACAAAAAAAAAAAAAAAAAAAAAAAAAAAAAAGTTAGTTAAAACTGTATTATAATAATAATATACCCCTTTAAGATAAAGATAGATATCATTTAATACTCAAATTCAAAAATTCTCAAATGTGATGCAAAAACATTAAGCTTTCATTAGTATCTGGCGAGAGCTTTCTGTTCTTTAAAAGCGATGACATTCTGGGCCCATCTAAAAATACGTCTGCCTGACTGATGAGGGAGGCTGATAAATATTTCTTTGCAAGGTTAACACTGATAATAGTTTTGAAACTTTATCTTTTTCCCTGCCACCACATGTAAAGGATTCTCTTCTGTAGACAGCATCTCCATGTTTTCGTAGAGCCTCATCTCCTCTTTCACAGATTGCAAATTTGAATTATTTTTGCTCCTTGATGACTGTCTCTTCAGTTTTTCGATGAGGTTCCTTGGTGTGGTTCCTTGTAGGTGAATGAGATGTCAATGGAATTTCGGCCATGAACTTATCAAAGTCTAATATATCCAAATCCTCTTCATCATCTTTATTTGCTGAAAAGTCACCATCGTCACTATCAGTGCTGCTTGCCACAGGGGCGTTGATAAGGCGAAGCCCACTCTGTAATCTTTTTTTTGGTCACTTGCCAGCAAGTCTTCTATTATGCCATTAAAAATTTTGGCCTCTAGAAGTGGTTCACCGTCGGAGATGATATTCTTGTGGGGTTTCAGCCAGCTTTGGAGAATTCTTATTAGAATTTTTGCATATCAGGAACTAGATTTTATTACGCCACTGAATCTAAAGTTTCTATAATTCTTCACCCAAAAGTAAGAATATCGGCCATTTTAACCAATACCGATACCGATACCGTTCATAAAATGTATTACTGTTGATACTGATACCGATACTTATCGGTACTATCCCTAATATATATATATATATATATATATATATAAGGTAGATATATATATATATATATATATATATATATATATAGTATATATATATATATATAGGTATATGTATATATATATATATATATATATATATATAGTATATATAGTATATATATATATATATATGTTAATAGCAAACAGGAAATTAAACATTCTAAGAACCATAGAGTAAATTGATATTAAAAAATAACAAACAGATATCCATCATATATAAACAATTTAGCTGCCTCATCACTAACTACGCTTCACCAGCATGGCATCCACTTATTAACCAAAGGAAACATAAGAAAACTACAAACAGAACAAAACAAGGCACTCAGAATTATAACAGGATGCACACTTACAACACCTCAACAACAATTACACAACGAAACAAAGATACTACCCATAGACAAACACCTAGATATGATAGGCACACAATTTTACACTAAAACACAGACACCACAACACCCCTGTCATGGCAATGCATACTCTCTAACCCACTCACCAAGATATTTAAAAAACTCATCTTCTCCCTTGCAGAACTGATTATACAAACAGCAATCCTAAGTAATGATCAATCCACCACAAACAACACCACACACACACCAAGAAAGATGTAAACTCCACTGTAACAGAACAATTTTAAGAAATCGGCAACCAACATTCTAATGCACCACCAGAAATATGAATCTGAATTTAACTCACTCCAAAACACCCAGTCATCTTCAGCCAAATTAAGATGCGGTCACAACCCAAACTTGCAATACTACAAAAATAAATTCAACATTAACCAATCTACCTCAAATATCTGCATAAAATGTGCAATCCAGTAGCCCCTGAAACTGTATCACTTCCTCCTGTCTATCCCTCTAACCATCATCCCAGAACAGCCTGGGAAATCACAGCATTAAGCGATATATGGGAGTAGTGATGCCCCGGTTTGAGAGTTGCAGGCCATTTCGATATGAAGGAATAGAGCTATAGGTCTGAAACTTGGAATATAATCTATATATGGGTTAAGCTCGAAACAGGGTAAATTTCAAGTCTCTAGGATGTATATAAGGGGTGGTCACCCCCGAGAGCGTAGCCGCTACGCCCGCGTTTATGCCCTTTTGGCTTTCCAATTCCGAGATTGAGTTAATCCTAACGTCTCCCAATTGAACCAGGTGTTCGATGCGCGTGAGAGAGAGCGAGTGCGCGCGCGCATACACGTACACACAATGTTATTATTATTATTATTATTACGTCGAAGATTCGATTCCCGAAGGGAATCGAATCTGAGTCGAAAAACGATTCCTGCAAGGAATCGTTGTTTTTTACGCACTCCGACTCTGTATTCCGCCGCGGTTCCTTTTTCGCATCCGGTTCTGACTCCGACTCCGAGTTAATAAACATTCGTATAACAACAATGTTGGTGTGTTTATATAGGTTATCGAGACCGTAGAGCTCGAATATGATGGTTATAAAGTCCAGAGAGGTTCAGGGGTCCCTCCGTAGGGGCCCCAACTGAAAAAAAGCACAGAGTGCAAAACAAAGGACGAAGGAGGAAGAAAGAAGGATGAAAGATGAATAAAAGAAGGAAAGAGTGGAGAAGGAGTCTGACTCAGAGGAGTAGGAGTTGACAGCTGCACCGGTGCTGGCTCCGGTGCGGTGCCGTGTTATTAAATATTTGTGTAATGATACAATATTGGTGTCTTTATATATGTTATTGGGTCTGTAGATTTCGAAAATAATGGTTTCAGAACCATCAAGAAAAAAATTAAATAAATAAATAAATAAAATTTCTTATTCTTTTTGTTTATAACTTACAAATTTACGTTTTTACATACCCTAAAGCAGTAAATCAGTAAATCAAAACCACCATCCAACCAACTATCTCGGCCTCTCTCGCTGCCAGTTGTATCTATTGATCATTGATTCAAGTCAAATTTTTACTAAAATTGTAACGTTTTATATACCCTAAATCAGTAAACTGTAAATCAAACCACCATTCAAGCCCTATCCAGCCACCCTCCTGTCCATCCCTGATCTGGTTTTGACTATTGATCTATTGATTCAAAGTCATATTTCGTGGTATCGCTTGATAAACATAACAAATTCAAGTTCTTCTCTTTATAAAAAGATCAATCAATATATGTTGACGTAACAAAGTTTTCACATTAATGAAGCTTACTTAGCATCAGCAGAACTATGAATAGTAACCCACAACGACAAACATAGCACACCTTAAACAAGAATAACGGTTAACGTTACCAAAGTTTCACAATAAAACAACAGTAAAGTGAACTAACATGTAACATCCAAAAACGTGTAACCAGTCTGCACACTTTGTCAAGTACAAGTCTTCAACATAACAATGTTACTTTAGCTAATAACATGGTAATATTTTAACAAAATTTACCACAACCTTATGTAATTATCATACAGACCAAAGGAAAGTATGCTAACGTAATGAAAAGTCTTCAAGGTTAATAAAGTCAACATGTAATATTTACCAGAACTAAGAATATAATATACAACGACAAACCCTAGAAGATCTAAGCAATGAACTACAACATTAACAACTAACCAAACTTACCAACAGAAAGTAACTAAATAAGACTTCACAAAACATAATCCGTTCATACTTTTATCAAACATATCTCCAACATAATATTAAAACAAAAAATTTAGCATAACCTTACCTAACCAACATATTACCTAATGGGTAAAGACAAACAAAGTAAAGTTTTACTCTCTCGTAAAGCTAAACTATGAACACAACGTACTTAACACACAACAACCAGACGAATAACAGCTATCATTAACAACTTAGTCAATAAAGCAAACATAAGGGAAGTGTAAGTTTTAATTTCTTTATAAAATATACTTTCTATTAAAGATGTTGGTATAAATGTATATAAAACATATAAATATGTTACAAAACATAGTTTATTTTAAACTATCAATCATCTAATCAGAGAACATGGGATTCAAGTTGGGTAATTCTATATATATCTCTAAAGATTCAACATCCTTTGAAAGAATGTAAGTATAAATACCTTCAGCAACACTAAACTATTTTCGGCATATTTTGATTCAGCAGCACTCATTCTCTCATACAAGAGAGAAGTAAAATCATCCAAGCTGATAGTTAGCTATTAAAGCATTCCTGTATACTGCATTATATGGGAAACCACATGTTTTGGTGTAAATATCATAGATTACACCAAGTGCTATATGTATTAAGTCCTCAAGTATGTCAACATCGTTAAGATATGATGTTAATTGTTTTTTATTTTAAGCAATGCTGTAATATTTTCAGGTGTTTGAACTGTGAAACCCTATACACGTAAGCATGAAGGTCACACAATCGATTGGTTTCCAGTACATCAAGGGTTTTAATATTATCACACGACGAGAAACACAACGTCTATTCTATTAGAAACCACTTACGCTGTCTTCCCAGTTAGATATTTCACTGCTATCCATCGGATAACAAACACTTATCCTCTACCCATGCAGCTGCGATGTCGATAATCTTGATGCATCAACACAAAACGAATAAAGGTCTATTATTTAACCCTTTGGAATACAAGCAATGTAGCGACCGCCATTTGGCTTACGATTGTACAAAGAAAACGACACATCGTTGGAAATACCAAATCTCCCAGGAAGATACCAGCGTAAACAAGCGTAGAGGCGGGGCGATGTCATCGTATCAGCACGGCGAAAAATATCCTCTGAAGAAAATAGATTGTATAAACAATCCTTAAAGGTAATGTGAGATTCTTTCTTTCAACCAATCAGAAGAAAGTAAACAAGAATACGACGCACGAACGAACCATATCAGTTCTTAAGAGTATATATTCTCGTTAGACAACAACAACAACAACAACAACAACAACAACAACAACAACAACAACAACAACAACAACAACAACAACAACAACAACAACAACAACAACAACAACAACAACAACAACAACAACAACAACAACAACAACAACAACAATAACATAGTACAAAAATAAGTTCTTTATATACTAACCAAAGCCAATATAGGTGCCACTGTAACATTGTTGACATTAATAAAGCTAACATAGCATTACCAGAACTAAGAATATAATGTACAATGACAAAACCTAACACACCTTACGCCTGAATAAACAACTAACATTAACAAAGTTCCATACTTAACAACAGTAAAGTACCTAGCACAGCTTACAAAACGTAACCTATTCACACTTTTTCAAGCATATCTCTAACATATCAATGTTAACACTATTGATTTACTTCGCATTTCAAGTATCATTTCGGATAAACATAGCACAAAAATGAGTTCTTTATATACCAAGCAGCGAATATATGCTAACATAACAATGTTTTCACATTAATAAAGCTAACATAGCATCATATGAATTAAGAAAATAATGTACAACGACAAATCTAACACCTGTAAAGTAACTAACATTATACAATAAGTTCCCACACTTAACACCTGTAGCAATTCAACATTGCATACAATGCATAACCTATTCACTTTTTCCAAGCATATCTCTAACATATTAACGATAATTTTACATTGACATAGTAATATTTAACAAGAATTTATCATAACCTTGTCTAATTATCATACAGACCAACGAATAACTGTAAACATAACAAAGTTTTATACACACATAACACAAAAATAAGTTCTTTATATACTAACCTTCGAATATATGCTAAGGTAACATTAATAAAGCTAACATAACATAACCTGAACTAAGAATATAATGTACACCGACAAACCTAACACACCATACTTATGAATAAACTACTAACATTAACAAACTTCCACACACAGCAGTAAAGTGCCTAACACTTCGTACAAAAACGTAACCTATTCACACTTTTTCAAGGTCTTCTAATATGACAATTTAATTTTACATTATCGTAATATTTAACAAAAATTTAGCATAAACCTGTCTAATCATCATACTGACAAAGAATATAATTGAGTTAACCCTAACGTCTCCCAATCGAACCAGGTGTTCGATGCGCGTGAGAGAGAGCGAGTGCGCGCGCGCGTGCGCATACACGTACACACAATGTTATTATTATTATTACTACGAGTCGAAGATTCTGATTCCCGAAGGGAATCGAATCTGAGTCGAAAACGATTCCTGCAAGGAATCGTTTTTTTTTTACGCACTCCGACTCTGTATTCCGCCGCGGTTCCTTTTTCTTCGCATCCGGTTCTGACTCCGACTCCGAGTTAATAAATATTCGTATAACAACAATGTTGGTGTGTTTATATAGATTATCGAGACCGTAGAGCTCGAATATAATGGTTATAAGTCCCTATAGGGTGTCTAGGGTCCCCCCACGGGGGTGACCACCCCTTATATACATCCTAGACTGAAATTTACCCCGTTCTTGTTTCTGTCCATATTTGTAGATTATATTCCACGTTTCAGATCTATAGCTCTATTCCTTCATATCGAAATGGCCTGCAACTCTCAAACCGGGGCATCACTACTTATGGGGGAGGCCGGAGGCAGCGGCAGGGTACCTTAGTGAGGTGTTGCCACTCTGATGAGGGTGGTAAGGGGACGAGAAGGTAAAAAGGTAAGGCAAGGTAGGGTATATATATACAGTATATATATATATATATATATATATATATAGAGTAGGATATATATATATATAAGATATATATATACAAAGAGGAAAGAGGCAGGTGGTATATATATATATATATATATATATATATATATATATATATATATATATATATATATAAATATATATACAGTATATAAGAGAAGAGCAGTATATATATATATATATATATATATATATGATGTATATATATATGTATTATATATAGGTATATATATATATATATATATATATATATATATATTATATATATATATATTAGTGATGGACCGGATGTCAAAATTTGACTGTTTATGATGCGGATGCGATATGATGCGATGATGCGGATGCGGATCTTTAGTAAATGCGGATGCGAATGTGGATGCGGATGCGGATGCGGATGTCACATACAAGTTTGAATTAAAAATGATATATATATATATATATATGGGTGGGTATGGTATGTACACATATATCAAATATATATATATATATATATATATATATATATATATATATATATATATATATATATATATATATATATATATATATTTACAAATTTGTCACTAATTCACTCACTTAAGTAGAGTTCCGGCCCTAATGGAGGTGTTGCACACCTCAGATATTCATCAACTAACGAAAACTACGCAGATGAGCACAGACGCAGCTTTAAAGTGAGGTTAAATTCAGCAAGAAACACAGAAGATGGAAGAGAATTCTACAGAACAGAAGTGGCAGGAAAGAAGGAAGCACCGCAACGAACAAGCCTGGAGTTACCAATATCAAACAAAACCCTATACACACAGCACCCCTTGTGCTACGAGGGATCGTAAAGGTATGGCGCGAGGATAAGCCCTCGAGTGCCCATGAATTAGGTAGTAATTGGTATAGAAAAGAGATAAAAGCACCAACATCGCGTCGTAAAGATAGAGGTAATGGTTGACCAGTGCGCAAAAACAGTTTATGTTTGCTTGGCCTTTGCCTCGACCCTATCCAAAAGCCGGTGAAACCAGAGCCCCTGATATGAGAGCAAAGTGACTCCATGCTGGTAGAGAGGATGAGACCTCTTTTATAGCTGAAGCAACTGAGAGGAGGAAAGTCTCACAGCCTAAACAGAAACTCCTAGTTTCTTTGAGGCTGCCCTAGCAAACTGCTGTGATGTGAGGTTTCAAAGACATTTTTTTGTTTATGTTAAGGCCAAGGATGTTTATATTGTCAACAGGAGAGATGAGAGAACCGTCGAAAGAGATAGGAAAGTTAGAAGGTGTCTTAGAGAGGGAGATTTGTAGAAGTTGGGTTTTTAAAGAATTGAATTTCACAAGGTTGAGACGACCCCATCCGGAAATTCTATCCAGATCAGCGAGAATAGAATCGGAAAGATTAAGACGAGAGGCAATTCTAGAAGTAAAAGAGGGAGCAGAATTGAAATGAGTTGAAGAATGAACGGTCGAGTCATCGGCATACGAGTGGATAGAGTTAGATGTGCAGGTGAGAAGATCATTAATGAAAAGTAGGAATAAAGTAGGAGATAAGACAGAACCCTGAGGAACACAACTTTTGACAGAAAAAGAAGTCGCCCTATCAACAACAGCCGACATTGAGCGATTTTAAAGAAAGCTAGACATAAGTAAGCAAAGAGGAGGAAACCCAATGGAGGGAAGCTTGGAGAGCAGTGACGCGTGCCATACTCAGTCAAATGCTTTGTATATGTCAAGCGCTACCACGCAAGTCTCCCCGTAGTTCCTAAGAGCGAAAAACCATAAATCAGTTAGATAGGAAAGTATATCGCCAGTAACTGGCGATCGGAAAGAAGTGAATGAGACTCCAGATGATCTAAGAAATGAGAGTTGAGAAGGGTTTCAAAGATCTTAGATAGAATACAAGTGAGAGCTATAGGGCGATAGTTAGAAAGATCAGAGCGGCTTCCTTTTTCTGAATAGGTTGGACATGTGAGTGCTTCCAACACTGAGGGAAAGTATTAGTATTGAGACATAGAGAATATAGTTGAAGGGGCGGGGTCAGCACGAAAACACACTCCCTCAAAACTCTGGAGGAATGACTTCAGGGCCACCCGCCTCCCTTAACGTTCATAGATTTCAGAGCCCATGCACCCTTTCAAATGTAATCACAGTGCAAATGCATAAAAACACCTGGGGAGAGTGGAGGAGGAGGAGGAGTGCCAGAATCGTCTAGGGTTGAGTTAGAGGGAAAAATAGGGGCCGGGAAGAGATTTTCCTTCCTCAGTTGAGAATTAGCAGCAGAACCAACAGATCGAATAAAGAGGAGGAAAGACAGATTTACAGAAGTTGTTGGTGATGTTGATGTCTTTGGCAAGAGGCCAGAAAGATTATCAGTAGGAGAATCAAGGGAGGTTAGCGCACTTTCGTTTGATGAAAGCCCGCTTTGCTAGACGAAGAGTATCACTGCAACGATTTCTAGCTGAATGAAAATTAGCAAGAGTGATATAAGAACGAGAATTTTTCCACTCCGGATACGCACTCAAAATAGCATGAATGACCAGAGAGCAAGCACGATCGAACCATGGATTATGAGGAGAGAAAGATTTAGTCGAAGAAGGAATGAACCTGCTCATACCATCAACGATTACAGCTCCCACCTTATCGGCAGAAGCCGAAGCGTCACCAGAGTCAAAGCAATCATTCCAATTATAAAACAAGTAGGCGATTTAAGGTCTCCAACGGCCTGCAAAAAAAGTAACAAGAAAAACACAAATATATATATATATATATATATATATATATATATATATATATATATATATATATATATATATATATATATATATATATATATATATATATATATATATATAATATTATAAAGTAATATATATAGCAGTAGTATATAGAAAGTATTATTATTATATTTATATATATATATATATATATATATATAAAGCATATATATATATATATATATATATATATGTTATATATATATATATATATATATAAAGTATATATATGCTATATATATATAGATATATATTATAGTATATATATATATATATATATATATATATATATATATATATATATATATATATAATATATATATATATATATATATATATATATATATATATATATATATTTGTAGTTTAAGCAATGATCGCTAGAGTAAATATTTATCAGTAGGAAGGCCTTATTGAAACGACAGCTCTTGAATTTATATTTATTTAACTTGTAAATGAAATTATTTTTCTTAACTGATTCCTTCTAATCTTTTTAATAAGGCCCTCCTACTGATATATATATATATATATATACAGAAATCGAAATTCAAAATTATAATTATTCCCATAAACTCCCATGATAAAGATGCAAAATTATATTTATTTTATATGCATTTAATCAAATGTAGAAAACATCCTCAACATCCTCATTTTTCAAAAGAGAATGCGGATAAAGCGCGGATGCAGATGCGGATGCGGATGCGGATGTTCTGCAAATGCGGATGCGGATGCGGAGTCTAATTACTAATATA
Organism: Trachelipus rathkii; assembly: GCA_015478945.1. Classification (NCBI taxonomy): domain Eukaryota; kingdom Metazoa; phylum Arthropoda; class Malacostraca; order Isopoda; family Trachelipodidae; genus Trachelipus; species Trachelipus rathkii. The sequence goes on along the minus strand of JABUQX010127162.1, from coordinate 36,010 downwards.
TATATATATATATAGAGTATATAGTTAGATATATATAGGTATATGAGAGAGATATAAGAGAGAGTATAGATATATATATATATATATATATATATATATATATGCCGTATATAATTTAGGAAAGGACCATGTAGTTAACTTTTATGTGATTAAACATGAAAACAAGAACTGGTTAGTAACTCTTATGGCAAAGAGAACCGGTTGTTAAAATTTTGACAGACAAGAAAAGAGAGCAGTATATATATATATATATATATAAGAGGAGAAAGATATATATATATATATGAGGAGTATATATATATATATATATATATGAGTATAAGAGAGGGAGAGTATAACCATCGTTCCAACTGTGACATTACAAATTCACTCTTATGGCTGTGACTAGATTCTCTCTCTCTCTCTCTCTCTCTCTCTCTCTCTCTCTCTCTCTCTCTCTCTCTCTCTCTCTCTCTCTCTCTCTCTCTCTCTCTCTCTCTCATGCACACATAAACAGACACACATACATACATACATAAACACACAACTTCAAATAACCAAAATTAGGAGCATTAACTTGGAGCAATTGACATCTGTTATTTCTTGCATTTTTAAATAAGACTGTTAATTGTTTTCAGTGTCTTAAACCTCAATTCCATCGTCTATAGTGACTTAGTTTTGAGGTATGCAACAACCAAGCTTATTCGCCTCTTTATATAAATTACAATTGGTAACTAAATTATTAAATTTGAAACATAAAGACAAAGAGACCCCTTTACCTAAACCTCAATTACCATTCTAAAATCTAAATTTAAAAATAAAAATGAAAAAAAATAAAAAAAGTGGGGAGAAGGTCAGCTCGAATCCAATAACTCAAAAGTCATCATAAAGAATATCAACTCTACCCCAGTAAAAAAAAAAAAACATTGAATCTGCGTCTATTATCATGGAGTTCAATGTCATGCTGAGCTCACGGAGAATTTTGATGAAATTTGCCAATTTTTCCTAATTTTGTATAGCAACAACAATCTAATTCTTTTAAGGCCAGAAATATGATTTTTATAAATTATATATATATATATATATATATATATAGGTATATTATATATATATATATATATATAAGATATAGGTAAAGATATATATATATATAATATATATATATATATATATATATATTATATATATATATATATCACATCAAAGTACCAATTTCTAGTGGATTTTAAGTAAAACCAGAACGGTTCGAAGAAACCCCAGATGAATACAAGGACAGCAGGTACAACAAAAGCAGGTAAAATCCTCCATTACTCGTGCCACCAGAAAACTGAGTTGGTTGAATGAAAAACTGGTCTCGCTGAGGCTCCTGCGTAATGAACTGGGCTTACTGGGACTCTTGACTATTGTGATTTGTATCTTGCTTATTATTTATAAACGTTTTGTTTTTTTGATATTGGAAATTTGATTTTATTTATTGTGATTCGTGTATCTTGCATTAGTTATTATATATATATGCAGATAGCAAAGAGCAGGTTATAAGAGGTATATATATATATATATATATATATATATATATATATATATATATATATATATATATATATATAGTATTTGAGAATAGCATAGATAATATATATATATATATATATATATATCTGCCACCACACTCGCTGGCAAGGACTTATTCAAAGAGGGGCTAAGAAAAAAAGACAATAAAAGAAAACATCCAAGTGAAATCTAAGGTAAACTTCTCAGATATGTATGCAAATGCAAGCTTTAAAGTGAGGAAGATTAAACACAAAAGGAAATTCGATAGTAACAAAGAATTATACAGAGCAGATGTGACTGGAGAGACGAAAGTTCTGTGATGAGCAAGCCTGGATCTCCACATATCCGAAAGATACCTGGAACTGAAACCCGCATTACCCCCACCCCTATATGTGAGGGTAGCACCCCATAGAAGGGAGGGTAAGGTTCCCATTCAGATTAAATTACTTTTCAGAAGAAAATTATCTCAACCAAGTAGAATTATCAGCTTCTTTGAAGCTGCCTTGACAACCAATCTGATGTGAGATTTTCAAGACAACTTATTGTTTACGTGTCAACGAGTGAGACGGTTGATTCGTCGAACACAGGAAACGTTTGGTGGGGTAATTAGAGAGAGAGAGAGAGAGAGAGAGAGAGAGAGAGAGAGAGAGAGAGAGAGAGAGAGAGAGAGAGAGAGAGAGATATGTTGAGTTCTTAAAGAATTGAAGTTCACAAGGTTGAGGCAACCTCACCGGGAGGTCCTATCTAGATCAATCATAACTGAATCGGAAAGATGAAGAAGAGAGGCAACTTTAAATTCAAAATAGAGATTTGAAATGAGTGGAAAAACGAAATCTCTTTGTCAGTAAAAGAATTAATTGAGTGAGAAGAACAGTTGAGAAGGTCGTTAATGAAAATTAAGATATGATAAAAGATAAAACAGAACCCGGAAAAACAACACAATTGGCACTGAAGGAAGAAGTCACCTCATCTACAACTGCTGATTTGGAATGATTTGAGAGAAATTAAGTTAGACACGAGTAAGCAAAATGGAGAAGAAAACTCGAAGGAAGGGAGCTTAGAGAAAGCAACATATGACATACACCGTCAGAAACCTTGGCTGTACCATGTGTCGCCACACAATACTCTCCATAGTACCTAAGGGCTGAAGATCATATAACAGTATGATAGGAATGTATATCGCCAGTTAACTTTGAGCATCGAAAACCGTACTGATGATCGTAAAGAAAGGAATAATACTTCAAATTATTTATCAGGAAAGTAAAAGTTAAATTTAGATTCAAAAATCTTAAACAAAAATATAAGTGATAGCTATAGGGCTGAATATTCACGTGCATCCAACTCTAATGAAGGGTGTCAGCGTTAAGGTATAGAAAGTGAAGATTAACGAGGACAGGTACCATCTTAGAAACACATTTCCTCAAAAAGGAAAGGAACAACATCCGAGCCTTTCTTGCCTTCCTAGCGTTCATAGATTTTAGCATCCCATACACTCGATCTTATGTAATTTCAGGTAAAGTTATGAAACACATGAAAGGAAAATAAAAAGGAAAGGAAATGCCTTAGTCGTCCAGGGTGGAATAAGTAGGTAAAAGGAAGCTGAAGAGATTAGCTTTTCAGCAAGATTATTTTATAGTTTTAGATCAATCAGAGCGAATAAGAAGATGAGGGAAGGAAAATTAACAGAAATTGCTACAGATATTTTTGAAAAGATGACAGAAAATTTTATATATAGGACACCCAAGAAGGTCAGCACACTTCCGATTAGTAAAATCATGCTTAGCGTATCAAATAATACCTTCGCTACGATGCCATTTGAATGAAATTAAAAAAAGATAATAGAAGAATAAAAGATTTCCACGTCAGAATGGCAAGAGAACAAGAGAAATTGGAAGGTTTTGAGGAGAAAAGGGTTTAATGGAATGAACCTTCTCATCCCATCAGAGATATATCTAATAAGATTGACTGAACACCGGAATTTCCCTTACCGCACCGCACCGCACCGCACCGCACCGCATCACAAACCAGTCAGTTTTATCACACCTCACCGCACCGGTGCATCGGACGGCCTTTATATATATATATATAGATAGGCAGGATTATATATATATATATATACAGAATTTTTATATATATATATATATATATATATATATTATATATATATATATATATATATATATATATATATATATATAATCAAATAAAAAAATCAGTTGATTTTTTCATTTCAGATTTCTTTTCGTACCTTATCCCATGTTCCTAACGCATTCTTTTAATTGTCAAAATTGTTGTTTATTAATTAATTTAAAGCACCATTAAATTATGCAAAAATTAAAATTAGGTACAAATGAACTAGTAATTTTTCGATGATGATGTCCTTAAAATTGGTGTTATATATTTCGTTGGTTATTTACTACATTATTATTATATATTATTATTTATTGTTATTATATTATTATTATTTTTATTGGCTTATTATTATTATTATTATTATTTATTTATTTATTATTATTAGTCATTTAGATATTATATTGGCTTTCTGTTTATTATTACATTATTATTATTATTTATTATTATTATTATTATTATTTAATAATGATAATAATTGTCATTATTTATTATTATTATTTATTATTTGATTATTATTAACATTTATTATTGATATTACGGTCATACATTATTGGTTTATTACTGGCCTACCTTAATAGTGAAAAACGCTTCCAAACAACTACCAATCACTTTAAGATCGCTCGCAAAAACAACCCTTCTTATTCGGAAATATGCGATATGTTATATATATATATATATATATATATATATATATATATGGTTATTATTATTAAGGTTATTGTTATATATATATATATATATATGTTATGAGTATATATAAATATTTGATTTCATTGATATATAAAGATAGTAGGAGATATATATATATATGTTATATATATATATATATATATATATATATATATATACATATATATATATATATATATATATATATATATATATATATATATATAAGTATATTTATATAGGGCACGATCCGTTATTTCAAGGTTACTCCGTTACTAATTTGAAAATCAATTTTCGATAACGTTGTAAATTTGACTCCATTTTTCTTCATGTGAATAATTCTGAATAATCTCCGTTATTTTTATAGTCCGTTATAGATTTGTTCTTAAATTCCTTCTTTGAATTGTTGATACAATTGACCACCCCGGTCAAGCTAAAAAATCCTTATATATATATAGATATGGTATATATATAAAGATAGAGAATATATATATATATATATATAATATATAAGGGTAAGAGTATGGTATATATATATATATATATATATATATATAGGTATAGTATATATAGATATATATATATATATATGGCGCACGTATATATATAAATATTATATGGTTATAAGAGTATGGCAGTATATATATATATATATATATATATATATGATGAGGGTATATATAGTATATAGTTTAAGATATATATATATATATATATATATATACATATATATATATATATATATGTATATATATATAAAGTAAGATATATATACATATACATATATATATATATATATATGTATATATATAAAGATATATATATGTATTTATATATATATATGTTAAGTATATATATATATATATATATATACATATATATGGCATATGAGGCATATAAGATTTATATATATACATATATATATATATATGTATATGTATATATATATATATATATATGATATATGCCATATATATATATATGATATATATATATAAGGGAAACTGCATAGAATAATGAATAGGGATGATGCTTCTCTGCAACTGATTGATATGAATGTGACTAGAGTGTGGTTGGAACACTTCGAAAATCTGTATAATATTAGAAGTAATGAAAAGGTGATAGTAAATATGTGTGGGTTTGATGGTGCAAAAGAATGGGGTTTGTATTATAATGCTAGTAATGTTGATTTACCAAGAAATGAGAAGCTAAAAGAATTTGGTAACTGTATATATAGAATAAATTACTGGTGAATTGGATCAAGATCGGAGACTAAGATATGATCAATGATTCGGTGCTAGTGAACAAAGCGTTTATGGAGGGTATAGTTCCGAGGAAATGGAGGAGAGCGAAAGAGCACATCCCTTATAAGTGGTGGTAGAAGGGCGGTAACTGTGAGAATGATAGGAATTAGTTTGCCAAGCGCAAGCAGGAAGATATACTGGCGCTTGGTCGAAAATGAGTCGAGTAACTGAAGGACTGATTGTGTTGAACGAAAGGTGCTGAAGGGTAGATGATTTAGATCAAACTTTACATGAAACAAATGATTGAGAGAAAATGAGGGAGAAAAGAATAAATTGCATTTAGGTTGTTTGGATTTGCAAAATAAGCGTATGATCTGATTAATAGAAGCCTTTTGCAAAGGTTGACATATGGTAGTGATAAGCTTAATGGAAACTAA
>JABUQX010127162.1:0-25000 GCA_015478945.1 Trachelipus rathkii | reverse complement strand
GAGTGGATGTACAGGGATCCCCACAGCACACAAGAATGCGGCTAGACCGTGTTAGCAAACTAACGACAGGGGAAATCCCTAACAAAACGAAAGAGGAACATGGCTGAGATGGTTAGATCTTATACAAGATGTTCAGTTCCAAGAGGAAGGCAAAAATGCGATCACTACGAAAATGAGATGATTCGGATAAGATGTGCTGAAGGCGATGCTGAAGAGGATAGTTAGCACGTCAGGAAAGAATTTGTCTAAGGGTCATGAGATAAAAACCCAATCCACAAAGAGATGAAATCACAGGAGAGGACAACTGAGGAGCAAATGGGGCAGGACGTAAAAACCCCCTCGCGACAAAAGAAACCCAAGGGTGATTTTGTATGATCAAGCACGCAATCGAGCAAGTACCACTCTCCAGGAGGCGACTCTTCCTACAAGATGAAGACCACTGGCCAAGGACGGGTTTGACATTCCAAAGTTTGGCTCCACGAGCATCCCCTCCACCCAAGGCGACTGCTGCCAGCCAGAGGAAGCCCTGAGCAAAAAAGATGGAGAAATCTGTAGCAGGGAAATGGCCCAGGTGCACAGCAGGAGGAAGGTATTGGGCACACGACATCTATGTGTTTGCTTTGGCCTCTCCTGTTCGTTGCCAGGAACACCTACATGGGAGGGAAACCCAACAGAACTCAATGTTGTGGTGCTGCGCTGGTAACAAAGCAGAGGAGGTTAGAACAAAATATGACCACCTGGTTGCGGGCCAACGGCTGCCAACGACTGGAGAGCTCCGAGAACCGAAGACAGAGGGAATTATCCCTCAATGGGCGAAGGTACTCGATCCTGTTCACCGCCATGGACAGATAGCCGCCAGCCCTCCCACGGCGCCAGCATGTATTAGGGCAGCGCGCGTGGATGGTACGATGTCCGGAAAACAGCAGCTGAAGCCCTGGCACCCCATCCTCCGCTCCAAACCATCGGTGTAAAACTGCCAGAGTCGCTATGAACCTCCGCGTGAGAGACAAAGGAATCCCTCAACAGCACTACTTATTCAAAGACTGGATCCCACTGCAGAGAGCAGGAGGCGGAGAGACCCATTGTGAATGGGTAGTAAAATCAAATTGCATGACCGCTCGCTGAGGAAGGTCGAGAAAGCAAAGATGGAAGTAACAACCCCAGCAAATGACCAATAAGAAGGTTGTGACGAACACGCTCTATTATAGGTGTCAAGGCCGACGAGGTAGGAACCTGAAGACGGATGAACAGCAAGCACATGAGCTGCTCCCTCCGCAGGGGATAGGCGGTCACCCTGGCCTCCACTTCCAGGCTTTCCCTCGGAGAGGAACGGAATGCACCCGTGGAAATTCTCAGACCTTCAGTCTGAATGGGGTCAAGAAGGTGGAGGTAGGACTGGAAGGTCTCTGCCCATAAATGGCACATCCATAGTCCAGTTTAGCCCACACCAGCATGATGTGTAGGTGAGCATGTTTTCTGTCCGCACCCCAAGTCTCGGAGGTGAGGTGCCGTAGAGTATCCAGCTGAACGCGCAAGTAGCTTTGAGGAGAGTAATATGAGGAAGGTACGTAAGGCGCTCATCGAGCAACAGACCGGTGGAATCGCGCAACCCTCGGCTCCACGCGGATAGGGGGAGCCATAGAAGCAACATTGGAGGTAAACGAAAGCGACCCTACGACGAGGATTTTCCGGAAAGCACTGTTTGTAGTTTTCGATGGGAGAATGTAAAGCCACGCGCAGAGCACCAGGAGGAAACCCTATCGATGGCCTGAAGCTGACGTTCCATACAAGGAAGTTTAGCTCCAGAGATGTACAGGGCAAGATCGTCAACATAGATGGAGCAGCGCACTGACGGCGGGATGGAATCGACAACACCATTGAAACCAATAGCGAAAAGCAACACGCTCAGTACACTGCCCTGTGGCACCCCTTCGTCCAGGACAAAACACCTCGACAGCGTGGCACCACAACGGACCTGAAACGAACGGTCCGACATCAACAACTGAAGGAATAGGGGAAGTTGCCCCCTAAGTCCCAAAGAGTGGAGGCTCCGCAAAACCCCCAACCTCCACGTGCTATCATACGCCTTTTCGAGGTCAAAGAAGACGGCCAGGGTCATTTTGTTGGAAGCAAAAGACTCACGAATGTCGTGATCCAACCGAAGGAGAGGATCCTGGGTCGAGCGATGGCGACGAAAACCAAATTGGTAGTCGGAAAATGCATGGAGTTGCTCCAACGTGGGAACAAGACGGGAAGCCACCAATCTCTCCATGAGCTTACATGTAATGCAGGTCAATGAAATAGGGCGATGGTTATCGGAAGAAGTCGGATCCTTCCCAGGTTTGGGAAATGGGGACAATATATGCAGTAGACCAGACAGGAGGGAAGACCCCCTCCACCCATATTCTATTGTATAAGCCGAGAAGGAAGGCAGTGGCAGATGGATGAGCATGTCGAAGCATCTGAAAGGAGATGCCGTCAGGGCCAGGCGCTCCATCCCCGCAAAGCTTGAGGGCGTCCAGGAACTCGGCCCTGGTGAATAGCCGGTTGTATGGAAGGTCTGTTCCAGGCGGAACAGAAAAATCAGGAAACTCCACCCGCAAGCGACTAGAACGAAAAGGTTCCGGATAACGGGAGCCGCTGGAGCAGGACGCGAAGTGATATCCCAACTCGTCCGCCACAACTCCGGGAGCAGAGATGACATCAGAAGTTTGCGGGCCATAAGCGAGGATAATAGGCGGATCAGCATGGTGTTTTCGGGAAATTTTTCGCACCTTTTTATGGACTGAAGATACAGGCGTAGAAGAATTAACGGTGGAAGCGTACGGCGATTAATACGCCGGGAGCGGGCCGCCGAAGCCTTAAACAGAATCAAGTTGGAAGGTGTGGGAGTCTGTTTATACAGCTTATACAACTTACGCTTTTCACGATTAGCCCGAGCACACTCCTGGTTCCACCAGGGGGTTGTTGATTTTCGGGTCCCAGATGAACGGGGTATATGCTCCGATGCCGCCTGAAGGATAACTTCCTGAAAGTAAGTGAAGGCATCCGCCGGCGACGGGAACACGTTAGTTGCAGGAAAGATGGAAAAGTAAGTGGCCTGATGAAAGGAAGACCAGTCTGCCCTGTCATAGCGCCAGCCAGAATAAGGTGGTAGCTGCGGACTGGGGCCAAAGGATGGTATCACGATAGGGTAGTGGTCACTACCACAGAGAAAAGACGACCTTTCCCACCCAAAACGATCTAAAGACGAGATGGAACACAACGAGACGTCAACACAGGAAGAAGTGCCTGTATCAAAACGTTCAAAGGTGGGAAGGCCCGTATTGAGACATCCCAATGAAAAATCCTGCAAAATACTCAACAACCAACCGGCATTGGGGGACGTAACAGAGTCACCCCACAAAGGATGGCGAAGGTTAAAGTCACCGAGGACCAACATGGGCGGTGGGAGACACGTGAAAAAATCGACGAGGTCTTTCTTGGTATATTTACAGCTGGGCGCCAGGTACACCGAGCACAGCGTAAGCGGCGCGTCAAGATGGATACGAGCCGCCACGGCATGCAGCGGAGTAGAGAGTGGAATGGGAGTAAATGGGACAGACTCGTGAAGCAGGATCGCTGCCCCACCTCTGTCGCTGGTTCCACGATTCAGGGAAATAAGGGGCTCCCTGTACCGTGAAGGTTGCAAAAGGTCACGGTCACGAAGTTGCAACTCCTGTAAACAAACAGCCAAGGGCTGATGATCGACAAGTAATCTCTTCAGCTCTTCGTAATTAGCAAAGTATCCGCGGCAGTTCCATTGGATGAAACGTGCCATAAACGGAAATAATCAATGGTCAGGACGATCCGTGACAATAGTCACGATGTTTTGGGATGTGGCAGTCTTTTCAGAGGTTAAAGGCGGAAGGTCCCGTGAGCCGCCGGACGACCCACCGACAGGAACCTCAAACCCCGGAGGGAGAGGAAGATCACGCAGCAGGGATATGTGTGGACCCCCCTGTTTACGAGAGGGGTTCCTGGGCACATCAGGAGAGGGCTCGCCAAAGAGGCGCGCCAAGTCACACTCCACATTTCGAACATCCCTCCCCTCAGACGCACCCCTGCCAGACTTCTTAGCAAGCCGGGAAGGGGGACGCGTCTTGCCAGGAGGCGCCCTAACAAAGGCTGGGGAAGATGGAAGAGGATGACAAGGAGGAATGGTGTCGGCGGGAGTGAGATGAGACACATCGGATGACAAGTGTATGGCGTCAGCAGTTAAAATCTCGGAAGCGGTCCGCGCTCGAGGAGAGCCAGAAGGCTCCGTCGACGGGACCGAAGTCAAAGGGGGTGGAGGGGAAGAGGCAGGAAGGGAAGACTCCTCCATCCTCCTGCATCCACCAGCAGCCAACCCACCCTCAACACACATCGAAGCGGTGCCACGTCTACCCGAAGGAAGACTGCGAGCAGGCGAGGTGTCAATCGATACCTCCTCGAACCTCCCCTCGGGTGGGACAGTGTCAGCACGGGACACCCCCACGGAAGAAGAGTAGTCCGAAGAGTCCATCGTGGCATCCGAAAAAGTTTCAGAATCGCTCGAATAGTGCAGAAGCGAAGCGGGCTTAGGCGGAGTAAGTAGTAAATTATCAGAACGGGCAGAGTGCGGACCACTGGTCCGAGATCGGCCACGCGGGTTCAGCGCGGTGAGCCCGTTTAGCAGGACAGAGACAGGTTCCCCAGTACAAACGGGATCCTTCTGCTTCAAGAAGTCCGTGGCCCGATAAGCAAGCGAGTACGGATGTCTGTCCCGGGAAGATCCGCCCTTGGACGGATTCTCGCAACCGTTAAGAGGGACTTGGTGTTTCCCCGGCGAAACAGAAGCAGGGCGTTTCCGGGAGACGGTACAGGTAGGCTCCGACGAGGCACATGGACGATTGCCATCGACCTCAGAAGCGGAACTTATCGCAAAATCAGACATCCCCTTGGGAGCTGCATGGACCTCTACAAGGAGAGGAGCGTGAGAGAGGGTCGTGTGTGTCGGCGAAGAACGACGAGCGGTCCGGCGGATCATTTCGGGAGAGTTGGGAGGACAATTGTCCAGAGCCACAGAAACCACCGAAACAGGTGATCCGGGAACCGGCACGGAAGGCCGAACGGTCGAACGTGAAAGCGGAACAAGCTCCGGAGACAACGCACGGGGGCGATGAGCAACGGAAGAGGCAACCGCAGATGGAGTGGACGCCGCCGCAGCATAGGAAAGAGGAAGATGAGCCAGCTTCTCCCTCGCCCGGCGGGTAGCCTCACGACGGTCATATTTATGAATGGCACACTGCTCCAGGATTTCCTTCTCCAAGGCGAAAAAGGGGCAGTGGACAGAGGAGGCCGGGTGTGGCCCCTTGCAGTTAGGACAACATGGAGGATCTCTGTCACAGTTCGGGTGGAGAGAACTGCCACATGTCGGACAGATGGTCTGGGGAGACCGACAATATTTCTGGGGGTGACCAAATTTATGGCACTTGAAACATCTTCTCGGGAAGGGCACATAAGTCCGAACCGTGTGCATGGTAAAACCAAGTTTTACCTTAGATGGAGGGAAAGGCACAGAGAAGGTAAGTAACAGACGAGGGTTCGTCTTGGAGGGGTCATCCTTACGTGGAGGGAACCGATAAACGTCGGTGATAGGCACGTGGTGAGCCTGTAAATGAGTTAGGATGTCAATTGAAGCATCGGAACAGAACTCCGGCGCATATATGGTACCCTTCGACGTGTTACGGACATCATCAGGTTTAGAAATGACGGGAATCTTCCCCAGATGGGATAGGGAAGCAAGGACGTTGCTCTGGGTACGAGAGGCAGCACGAACCAAGAGGGAACCGTTCCTCATAGGCGTAGCCTGTGGCTCAGTAGTTTGGAGAGCAGCTTCCAAAGCATCACTAAGGATGAGCTGGCTCACAGAAGTCAGTGGACGAGATGACGTTGAATGTAAATAAAAATAAAGCGGGTAGGAATCAAGACCCGGGACCCCTGGAGGGGGGTCGGCGAACGTGATCGTCGGCGTTGGTTTATACTGGCGTTTAGGAATGGAACCCTGCTGACGCAGGGGCTCCTGGAATGGCAAACGTAAAGACGGAGAGACAAGGGTATTCTGAGAGGCCACAACAGCCTCACCTGGTCTAGACGGGGCAGTCCCTGAAACGGGACCGGAATCGAGGGCGATAGGGGTGGGTGGTAGCATCAAAGTCCCTGCTGGTCGTAGGCCTGGGAACGGTCAGGAAGGGGACGGGTTGGGGATCCGCCAGATGGTGATTGCCGCCTTTCTGGAAAACGGTAAACTTTTTAGATTTTCTTCCCATGAAAAATACTCCTGCAAAACATCAGCACCGCAATAAATAAACACAAATTCAATAACACAAATGATGAATAGAAACATAAATCCCGGCAGCGTAACTGCAGCAACCGCGCCCACCACAGGCCCAGAGCTAAACACCTCCCCCCTAGAAACCCCACCCCGTAGGGTGGGCCATGGGTGTGGCCTCGGGAAAGCCCCCCGGAACTCCGCGTCCAGTCCCAAAGATGGAAAATAAAAGCCGTGCACCACACGGATAAGACGCGAAGCCCAAGATTATGCGCCCAAGTGCAGGACAGCCTCCTCACAGGTTAGGGCAAGGTTCGGGACCCCTACAATAGGCGGCCCGGAGAAAGGCAAGAAAAACCGGTTTTTAACCTGTACCCTCACCCACGTTGGAAGGAGGGCATGATGGGCCCTTGACACACACAGAGACAACAGCCCGGTAGTCACCAGGAAGCAGGGGAATGGGAAGACTCTCAGAAGAGAGAGATCAGGGATACGTAGGGTAGTACGTACAGAAAACGGAGAAGGGACATAAACTGAGGAAGGGATGGGTAAGAGAAATGAAATAAGAATAAAAATAATAATAAAAATAAAAATAATAATATTAATTCACAAATAAGAATCTTGATATTAATTTCAATACATTAATAATAATAATAATAATAATAATAATAATAATACTAGTTCTTTTGTAAGAATAATAAGAATAAGAACAATAAATATCAATAATAAAAAATAGAATAATAATTAATAAAAATAAAAAATAATAATGTAATAATATAACAATAATAATAATAATAATAATAATAATAATAATAATAATAATAATAATAATAATAATAAATAATAATAATAATAATAAAAATAATAAAAAATAAAAATAAAAATATTAAAAAAAATAATACTCTTAATAATAAGACAATAATAATAATAATAATAATAATAATAATAATAATAATAATACACATTAATAATATTAATAATAATAATAATAATAATAATTAGTTAACGTCAATAATAATAATAATAATAATAATAATAATAATAATAATAATAATAATAATAATAATAATAATAATAATAATAATAATAATAATAATAATAATAATAATAATACGCTAAGAATAAAAAGAATAATAAGAAACAAAGAAAACTTAAATGGAAGAGGGGGAACCACAAAAAGGGAAAATCAACGAAAACAAACGTACAACCACTTTGATACCTATTCCTGGTGCGTATCTTAGCCCCCCACCCCGAAGGCGGTAAAGTACAAGTTAATCGGGGGAATAATAATCACACATATAAAAACAAGGGAGAGAATAATAATAATAATAATAATAATAATAATAATAATAATAATAATAATAATAATAATAATAATAATAATAATAATAATAATAATAATAATAACTTTGCCTTTGAAGCCAATATGTTCAACTGATTTGTTTCTCTTGTATCTTATTTTTAGCAGAATTGAGAAATGAACAGTCCACAATTTCTATTACATGCATTTGTAAATTAAACGATGTTTGGCCGATGCAATGCTGTGGTCCGGTGCACAGTTTTAGTTTCCCGGTGCGGTGTTTGGTTAACCCCATGCCAAACGGATGCTAGATGGAACGATATCTACGTGACCTAAATTTAAATCATGATATTTCTTTGTATACAAAATATCAAATTCAAGATGAGTTAAAGGATCTCAAATAAATTGTCTTAATTTGAGCAACAAACCGATGAAATTTAAAATTTTTTATGTGTAATATTAATAATGCATTGCATAAATATCATTGTATTGAACTCTTGTCAGAAACAAATATGCAAACGAAGTGCAGATATTTTCTTCTTTCTTATCTTCCCAATTAGATAAACGTACGTTGCTCTTTTTATAAACATTACTCCTCACAATTAATTTAAGTGTCCAGATTTACTCTTCACTATTTCACGTTGAATTCAATATTCTTGAAATATAAACATTTTCGTGAAAACTTAACAATACAAATTACCGACACCATATGAATGTTTCCACTTTCTTACAAGGACAACCACTGATAAAAATAAATTATGCCTACTCTAATTGTTCCATATACTTCCGCAATGTCAAACATTTACTACAGTTTTGCTTTGATATCTTGTAAGAATGTAAAGTTTGCAATACTCCTTTAAAACTTATTTGATACAAAACACCAACACATGTGCTAGCGAAATTAATGCAGAATAGAAGGAAGTTTCTTGTCAACTTTTCTTTGATTCAATCGTATTTATCAACTCATATTATGCAGGCCAGAGACAATTTGAATTGAAAGTACTTTCATTCTCTTAACATAATATAACAAAGTATAGAGACGGTAAGAACCCACTTGGGCCTATCGCTATTCCTAGTCTTATAATCATGCTTATTTTTTTTTTTTGTTCTCTTAACATAATATAACAGCATAGAGACGGTAAGAAGCCACATGGGCCTATCGAGACTGTCCCAATCTTATAATCATGCTCATTTTCTTTTTTCGTTCTCTTTACATAATATTACAAAGTATAGAGACAGTAAGATGCCACATGGGTCTATCGAGACTGTCACATGCTTAATTTTTTTTAACTTATTTATCGTCGCAGCTGATTCAATAATTTTTGTGAGATTTTATTACATAAAGATCATCCTCCTCGTTGCGTCGCTTACTGACCACAATTTTTACCCTTACCAAAATAACTCTAATAATATGTAAAATTTCCTTTCTTCCCCTTACTCACTCTGATGAATCTATAGCACACTCTTGCTGGAAAAGGCTCGATAACTCTCTTCATCGCAGCATACTATTCTCCTCAAATTCCACTCTGGAATATCCTATCATTCCTCCTCATCCTGTCAAGTGTTGTATTTACACGATATTACATTTTACCGGATGCTTGGAGTAAATTTCTCTATGAACGAAAGGAAGAGAGAACGTCTCGTGACTCGTGACCAGGTGGGATTGATCTAAGTGTTTTAAGTGTACCCTCGTTCATCTTAAATCTCTATAATTTAATACTTTTTTTTTCTCTGATGGATGTGCGCAAATAATACTTGATGTCTTTAGTCTTGACTCAATCCCCGATTCTTTTAATTCAATATGGTTCTCGACATTTTCTTTAAGATCTTTGAATATATCCTCAAATCGCATTTTTTTCAATCATCAACTTTATTCCCTTCTTTTCAATCTTCAGAATAGCCTTTCGATGCTAGAAATCAACTAATAATATCCTCTCCTAGCTTGTGTTGTTCTTTTGGCAACTGTGGTGATTCTTATGAGATGGCACTGGGCATGTTCATGGCATGGCATGAGGCTCTGATCTCTAATCCAAACTCTGAATTCTTTTACTTATTTGAAATATATTCCCTCTTTTGCAAACGATTTTCTATTTTGTAATCATTTCTAGTTGCAACCTTTCCAACTTCTACAAATATTCCTTTTAAAAACATCTCATAGCTTTCTTTTACTTTCCACGACTTTTAATTACTTAAAAACGTTAGCCATTTTCTCTAAGAATCTCAATA
This sequence comes from Trachelipus rathkii, assembly GCA_015478945.1. Classification (NCBI taxonomy): domain Eukaryota; kingdom Metazoa; phylum Arthropoda; class Malacostraca; order Isopoda; family Trachelipodidae; genus Trachelipus; species Trachelipus rathkii. The sequence continues at coordinate 15,140 of JABUQX010127162.1, read as the reverse complement.
CATGGTTCACTGAAATTTTGAATTTGAATTCCCCGACTTTCCCTGACCAGCGTGTTCGTTAGTTTTGGCGTATAAAATATCTATTAATCATTATTGCAGCCTATTTACTCAGTTCATACATTAAATTATTGAAAATTTACTTTAGAAATTGTTCATCATCATGGATGAATTTTTTTTACTAATTCATTTTTATACCTTTTCATAGTTGTCCAACGCACTCCTTTTTTATTTTTTCCAAAAGTAAACAGTTTTATTTATACAAAAAGAAAATAAATTAAAAGCTTACAGGGGAGATTTAGGTTAACGTTTTCTTCTCAAGCATCTGAAATTTGACGATAGTTCCTCTTCCGTCAAAGTTTTCAGTTTTAGCATCTTTCTGCCTTCTGCTTATTTGATCCGTATGATAATTCTCTTCTTCCTTTGGTTCTGTTTTTGACTTTTTGAGATGCTCTTTCATATCTCCTGCAGGCAGCTCTGATTTTGCCTAAATACTTTTTATTATTAGGAACTTTATGAATACTTTCATGAAATCTTATAGCATTGTGCATTGTTCTTTGAGAAATCAGACTATGTTCTTTCCAGATTCTCCAATAAATTGGTTTTATTTACAGAAAACCTCCTTCCACTTCAAATGCATTTCCGCATGCGAAAACACAACCCTGAATTTAATGTACTGCCAGCCACCCCATGGCACATTATTCTAGGTACTATAGAAGAAAAAAACTCATCAAGTCTCTTAGAAGGACAACAACACCCAGTAATATTTTGAATTTTAATTCAAGTGGTAGAAATGAGCTTCTCACGTGAAAGTACGTGCCTGCTTCTCAGCCACCAGAACAACTTACATCTATTGCCAGGGTGCCAACAGTCTAGCAATAAATCGAATCTTTGCTTCCTTTGTTCTGGCTGATGAAAAGTTGTACTAGATCCACAATGATGATGGTTCTGACATGCTTGTACTTCAGATAATACCTTTCAACATCTTCTTTCTGTCATTTTGATTAGGCAACAGTCTGCACCCAAGTTTAAATCTTTAGGATATTACTTTCATTCGGAAGCGACTTTAAGAAGTTTTTTGTCTGAAATGCAAGAATACATTACATCACCGCAAATTGTTCTTTAATTATAGAACTAATGTAAAAAGCTTAGATGTTTGTAGTTACAGATTTACTGACTTTGAGAAACCCTTTATTAATATTTTAGAGTACTTATGACATTGTAAATGTGAGCAGGAATGGACCAAGTGGGTTCCTGATAAGCCTGGAACCCTATAAAATGTCTCACATTCTAGTTGGAGTTATTTAAAAATTGTTTATATTTAAAACACATCTTTGTTTGTTTATGTCTAAACATGTCTTATATATCACCTGATTTCCAACTGGAAGGATGGAACTTGGAAACAACTCATGAGAAGGAAAAAGAATAGTAAAGTAATAGGGTGAATCAAAAATGTAGAAACAGACAGAAGAGATTTATGGAATGTTTGCTAATTCTTTGCCCATTTATTCAATACCAACACATCTCATATTCCAATAATTAAAGTTATGAAAACATATCAGAAACATGTAATCTTGTCCAGTGACCACTCTTCATATAAGCTTTAAATTCTTTAAAATTTTGACTTCATATTATCTTTAAAAACAAGTTTCCTGACTGCATTTTTTTCCCTGACTTTCCATGAAAGTGTGAAATCAATAATATGCAATATTCAAACTTTTCTTTTACAAGGATGCCTAAATTTCTACTAGTGATCAAGTAACTGCTATCATTAAAAAATTAACTATATTTCTATAAATTCAACTCTACACAGCACTAAAAATCTATCAACAATTTTCACTAGAAAGAACATTACTAAGAAATAAAAACTGAGGGTATAAATTTAAATAATCGTACAATCTATTTCTCTTATATTGTGTAAAGAAATAAGAACTTTTATATAAAATTTTTGACTAAAACTGACAGCACAAAGTAGATTCAAGGTCATCTCTTAAAATATTCCAACACCTAAATAAAGATTTCTCATATAAGGCTTTTAAGTCACATACCGTATTCTTAAAAAGATTCATATTTGATTTAAAGGTCTCTCGATCTTTCATACAAATTCAAGATTAGCAAAAAGCAATTTCTGTACAGGTTATATTCCTGTAACATTTACGCAATGAATAAAATCTCTCGTTATTTATACTTTCTATTTATTTATTTAATAAACTTTAATAATTTAAGTTTTCCCTACGTATTTCATAAAAAAATTTGGTATTATAAATTCAGTTGTACTAGACAAGAGGAACGCTCATCTTAATATTTTAATGATCGATAGCAGCTAAAGTCGATTCTTTAACTTTTTGATCTCTTAATATTTAATTGAAGTCTGTAGCAGCAAAAGTCGATTCTTTAACTTTTTGAATCATTCAAAATGAGAAGAAAAATTCTGAGAAAATTAAAAATAAAAATAAAAGAGTGCACGAATCATAATTCCTAGTATTATAATGAAACTTTCTCAAAGCATTACTTGGGGCATTTTTAAGTTCATATAAGAAATATTAACCTAACTCAAAAAAGAACTTTAGCAAATAAATAATAGAATTCTCTTTAAGTTAACGAACATACTCTTGATCGCCAATTTTCTTCAGGTTTCAGTTATGAGAATAGGACTTATCATACTTAGCGGGCAGTATCTGGCTATTACAAATAATCTCAAATCATTTTAAGATCAGTATGTTGTTATGCCTCAATTTTAAAATTCCACCTACCAAAATACTATACCAATTTCAAAAAGGTATAAAAAGAAAACTACTTACGATAAATATATTTACACGTGTATATATAAACTTGCTTGACTGATATAACAGGTCATTACTATATATTTTATATAAAATAGAAAAAAAATAAATCCTTTTATGAATAAATAAAATTTCACGTATGCGTTCAGGTCATGATTAATAATCGTTAAAATAACTTGCAACATCATTTATCTTGATCATATGAGGATGAAACTAGAGAAATATAAGTTACGGAAATAATTCCTCCATAATTATTACAATTACCCTTATCTAATATCAATCCTAGTACATAAATTAAACGCGGCTAATACTGTCCTACTCTCACAAAAGAAATTATATTCAGTTCTGTCAACTATGAAATTAAATTGGTTTGTGGACCCTTCTTTTGCATGTAAAGCAGGATACTATTACGAGCCGCCGTGCATCTGCCCCTAAGCATCAGAAGAGACAGGTTGATTACAGACGTTGGATACCTGTCTTCATCAAGGCAATTCTTCCTAACAGAAATGATAACTGCGACACAGAGAAAACGAAAATGTAAGAATTTAATAGTCCTACAAAGAAGAGCTTTTGTTGTTTATAGAAAGGGAACAGCTATATATAAAATATATAAGAAAGCATGCTACCATGGCACATATCAAGGATAGTCCCAGAGAGTTTCAATTCAGTGGTGTGGAAATTCCGACAAGATCTTTGCTATAGACCGTAGTTTATTGTTTTCGCGTGTGGGGACGCCGTTGGAGGAGGCGAGAACTATGAATAAGCGAGGGTTGGAGACAAAAATATTGCATCTGAAAAAGCCTAGTTGAAGAACTCACAGACTGGCAAGTTATTAAATTGACTGGGGAAAAAGACTTTGTTGAAAAGGAATTTGTGTGAGGGTAGCCCTACATAATAATATTCCATGTCCTATTGGTAATTAGGCAAAGATAATAATAATAATAATAATTTTAATAATAATACAATAATAATAATAATATTAATATAATATAATAATAAAATAATAATAATAATAATTAGATTATTTCATCATTAAAATAATAAACCCAAATCCAATAGGAACATATGGAATAAGAAAAGGTTTGTTGTCGTAACAAATTTTTTTAGGTTCTTTTTATACAAACATGAATGAAATTTGTATTCTGCCCACCCTCTTGGACATTTCACTTCAAATCGAGCGAGAGGAAACTAGTCAGGAATGCCTAAACCTATCAGGAGATGAACTTTGGCTCGGAGCGAACGTAGTCACGCTGAACTTAGACGTCCGAATACAGCCGCCATCGCAGATTTAAAACTAATCAACGTACTCTCTTTTTCTAAACCCATTCTTCAACGAAAGTTAATTTTACTAAAACTTAGTGAAACTTTGCGGGGTTAGATTAAAAGTACCCATTTCCTTCAACGAGATCATAATTAAAATTAGGTTTACCAATAACTTAAAAATATCCATAATTTTATTTATACGGAGCGTGGAGATTATATATAAGTTAATCTGTAAAGTTATAGTGAGGTGATATTTGATTGGTGTGAGCATTTTTATGTGGTACCCCCTAAGCGACATCGCGGTAAGGTAAATAGTAACTAGGACCGTTCGATTCACCAAGGCTAATATAAAGTATGATGTAGGAGAACAGAAAACCATTAAGGCAAGAATATATTTTTAAATCTTTTGGGTTCTGAAGAAACCTCTAAATAGCTATATATGTCATAATTTCCTTCTTTTAAATAAAACATATAAAATTGACACAAATTTTATAAAAATCATTTCTACATTTACTCTTTGCATCCCTTGTTTGAATTATAATATTTAGTTTTTTTTAAACAACTTAAGAGCATCAAAGAGTGAACAGTTATTTTCATTTTTAAACAATCCAAAGAGTTAAGTTCAACATATAAAACTATCTACCAAATTGCTGTGAGGAGAAATGTATGGGGAGTAAAAATTATCTAAATTTTCTAAATAAGTAAGTAACTGGTTAATATCTTCTCGTTAATGGGGCTGGATAAATACTCCGAGGAAGCCCCTGCACGGGTTTCAAACCACGATTAGGAGTGAGGATGATACGGTACACGTAGGGAGTGCTTTGAAGGCACTCGTTTTCAACTAGGCGTTAGTAGACGTTTAGAGAGTCATGACCTTAAAGCCGTTTCCAAGAGCGCCGGTTTTTTAGAAGGACCTAAATATATGATCAATTAAATAAAAGAGTGCTGAAGAAATTAAAAGATAATTATGTACTATTGTTTATGACCTGACCGTCGTAAAAAGATGACAGCGTATTTAAACTGTTTCTGCAATATTTCTCTACATGCTATCACTACATATTTTGCAGTTGTGCAATATTCAATTAATCAATTGAATAATAATATATAGATTTTAATCTCATTTCAGCAAAACATTTGAGATATTGGGTATTATTAAAATCAAATGGAAATAAAATAATAATAATAATAATATAATAATACATAATAAATAAATAATTATTATGAGATAAATAATAGATAGATATAATTAAATTAATAATATAATAATTAATAATAAAAATCAATAATTCAATAATATATTTTAATATAATAAATAATTGCGTCCTTACAATTGAGGGTGATTAAGCTTAACACCTTCGAACAAAGAAAATTATCTTAATTCTTCTTAACCTTAAACAACTTTATCAACCAAATATATAAAAAATAATGAGTGGTGACACAACCTCGCAATACAAGTGGGCTTGTATAAAAATTTCTATGTTTCACCGTAAATATTTTTACCCCATAAATTTTTATGTAATAAAGTGTATACAACTTTACACCATTTTATTATTGTTAGGCAGGTGATCAATTGAGAGATTAGAAAGTAAAGAAAGAAAGAAGTACGGATGTAGTATATAATACACAAGCTTATATTTTTTTGTCCAAGTATTTGATGAACGTAGTTTGTTAAAGTTTTGAAGTTGCTCTCTGGTCACAGGAATAAAAACAACTTTCTCCTCCACATGTGGTTATATTTCCACTACCTCCAATTACTCTCTCGTTTTCTTTCACTTTTGTTCTACAAGGGGGTTTTAGTGGACCCCCAGAAACGAGCACAGATATTACTGGAATTCAAGGAAGTTTGAGTGCGAACGGTTTAGATTGCAGAAAGTTCTGTGGCAGGGCGAAAGAAGGAAAGCTCTGTTTTGAAGTTCTCCGTTGCGGAGTAGCCAAAGGTCAAATACGTACAATTGCCACTGATGCACTTGGCGGATGAAATTAAAACTAGGGAATAACAATTATTATTATTTATATTTTATTTATTTGAGTATGTATTATTATTGCTTTGGAATACACCTTTCATCATATTAATTATTATTATATAATTATTATTAATTATTATATCATTAATTAATATATATTCATTATTTTTCTTTCATTTATCAAACTTCCCACTTCACATCCCATAAGATCGTAAGTAATTATATGCACGGAAAAACCTATATCGAGCGGAGTTTAAGAAAGAAAAACAGGGCATGACATATAAGATCAGAAAAAGAAAATGCCTCTCCCGTTACAATACCTAAATTAAGTAGAGCCCATCGCGAAGAGAAGAAAAAAATACTCCCATAGGATCTCACAGACTACGACGGAACCCCCACGGTGTAGGAAATAATTCTCGGTCAATATGGTAGGGATTTATCTTATTTCGGTCAGGTCCATAACAGACGGGAATTACCCCCGGGCTATAACAAATACCTCCCGCCATTCACTGCTCTTTTCTCTCCTCTCTCTTTGCCCTCTGCCCGACAACTCATGGTTATTTCCTTCAGAATTCCATTACTCACTAATTTCCTACTTCTCTCTTCTAGGTGCTGCCAACAGAGTCGAACCCTACACTCTAAGACATATCTCTCCACCTAATAAATAAATCCGACCTCTTAAGCAAACCAACCACACCGACACATATCATCAAATCCAATCCTTTCCACACAATCTTATTTTACAGGCTCCACTCATCGACATTCAATTTATTCTAATATTACCCGCCCTTACTCTTTTTCCGTCACGCACCACACTATTCACTTCACACATACATGGCATCTAATTTTATGCGAATTGCTTCAACGCCAACAACTTAACAACCGCCACCATATATTGTTCATCTGAAACACATAAAAATGTCACTTATAGATCTGATACCTCCTTTATCCACACATAAAAACCAACTAGTATTTTCGGCTAGTACTAATTCCAATTATTTAGACAACCATATAACCCTCCATGCAAAAACAGCATTAAGTAAGCAACCTAAGACTCTTTTTATTTGCTCTATTTTTGAAAACTGCTTCCACTACAACCAGCGAGAAATATGTACAGGGAAACCTCACACAGCACTACAAGGAAATGCGGGCAACTTGTAAAACCTATTATTCACCTTGTGATTAGTAAACTAACGACTTCATGGGAGAATGGCCCACGTAACCACCGACCAACCTTAAGAATCAAGAAAGGAAAACAGTGCTGTAGACTTAAAACAAAGATATCAAAGGAAACAGTGAAAAATGAATGGACACAATGGGGGGGTATGAAATAGTGTACAGTGCTGGGCATAGATGTGATAGGAATGAGCCAGATGAAGGAGATGACACATAGTAGCAATTCTGCATGAGTGAAACCTGTGGATACTACGAGGCTATGGTAGATTTGTATTGTGGAAGCATAGATGTTGTTATTTACTACAATTCTATAAATGGTTAAATTTAAGAATTAAAAATAAGGTTCTTCAACGGTTCCTTCTATTTTAATAAAATTGTGATTGTAACATTTGGTCCATGTTGATTGAAGAGAGTGCGATTTTCATGGCAGACAAATTATAATCTGAATTGGAATGTTGTGAATAGAATGGAGGGTGGTAAGAGACTTCAGATTGACTAATGTGAGTATGCAAGATGATGACTAAAATGAACCTCAAACGGGCATCAAAAAAAGGTTAAGATTGGATCTTGATATAACAGGTGGGGTTTTGGCACATGAGCAGAGAATTGGTGTGTCATTGATAGAGGAAAATGAGAATGGTAAGGAAGGCGATTGGGATTAACTATGAAAGAAGAAGAAAGGAAGAAATGTGTAAGTACATATAGTACAATTAAACACGAAAGAGGTAAACATAAGATAACTATACGAGTTAGAGTTTGAGTGAATGAAATATATCAAGATGGTATGGAAATGCGTACAATACGCTTAGAAATAAATATTGTTGTGAACCATGTCGTAGTAAGCAGACTTTTGTTCCTTCCTGTTCTCATACATTCTGTTAGGTGAAGAAGGCGTTGAAGTGTGTTGTTGGATGAAATGAAATCATTGTGCTGAAGGCAGTTAAAGTCAATCGGGTAATTACTCCAGATGGTAGGATCAGTTCCGTAATGTTTTATGTAATGATGAGGTTTCAAAAGACAGATGTTATGAAAAAATGTATAAAAGAAGAAAAAAGGAATACTAAAAGTATGGTATACGTAGGATGAAAAAAAAAAATATAGGGTAATATTCAACAGTTAATTGGAGAAAGAATCGAGAACAGAGGACTCGGGCACTCCTACAAGAGCCACGGACATATATGACGGAGACTTACCAAGGGGAAATATTTCTGGGACTTACACAAGGGATAGCAAAAGCTTTCTCTCTGAGGAAGGAAAAGTATGAATGTAAGACATGTTAAGAATGAAAATAAAGAAGGAATCTCTGCTGCGTTACGAATAATGAATAGAGATGTCGTGCTTCTATTCCGTAATACAGATAGGAATGTATTCTGAGGAGCCACTGTGCACCACGAGGAATCATTTCAAAAAGTCTTCCTTAGACCTTAAACCTTGCAAGAATTGAAGGACTAGAAACGCCTAGGTGGATATAACTAATGTGCTAGTGGATTTAGATGATAAGTTGACGGCAAGAAGGGATCACACAAATAGGTAATCCATTTACGGTGATGAGTGTCAATTAGTAAGGCGAGGAAGCAATGTGCGGTAGCAGAGAGCGAATAGTTGAAGAAGTTAACTACCTTATATAGATGAATATTACTTGGCAGTATCGTCAATGAGTTAGGACTTTCAATACCCTTGGCCTCCAGGTGGGGGCCACAGACCATACAACCACTCACAAAGACGCGCCGCCATTTGACTCCTTACCTATATCTTATTACCACCTTTCTTCTCGGTCCTTCTTCCAAACTCAACATGTCCCCTCTTCCTCCTGCGCATTTCCTCTTTTACCCGGCTCAAGATCACTTTCCCTTTCACGTCATCTCCAGCACATGTCGTTGCCCAGCACACTCCCCACACCATTACCAATTGCCGCTTACACCAACCGGACTATCACCCCATCCCCTTCCCCCACATATTGACCAAACCATCTCAATGTACTTTCATCTATTCTCTCATATGCCCTTGCTTCCTTTCTTCACACAGCACAACTTCCTAATAATCTGTTCCTCATTCTTCCATCTTTATTCAATTCCCCTATCACCTAACACGCCCTAAAGACATTCTGTCACAATCTAACACATCCTGTACTTATAGAATACCTTACCTCTTCATTCCAAGCCATAGTTTTTTACTACTTATACATCACACAGGTAACAAACACTTAACCCTCAACGTAAGACACCATAGCGCACTGCAAACTCAGAAACTTAGATCCATTTACCTTATTTCACTCTTAAAGATTTAATTTGCTCCAAGCCACCTTAAATCCAATCACCCCACAACTTCCATTACCACATCTTCAAGCATAATCCAATGTCCCTTTTATCGCAAGCACATATATCGCGGGTTAAGTATTTTAAACTCAAGGACAATTTGTTCCCAGTTCGCCTTCACCCGATCTCACAAGCATAACTTAACACCCGAGGAACCGGACAACCATGGACACGTTTACATCTATCTACATTTACTTATGAAACCCCTCCTTTTTCACACACCCTGCCAAAATCTAAAATCAAATCCTCTCAAAAACTCTCTTAGATCAGCCACACTAAAACCAAATAATCCGATATAAAAGCGACTTTATGGCCCCTCCACTTCTCTTCCAATTCCCCATCATCTAACACCTGCCCTGCACACTCCCCACCCTTCTAATTCTTTACTAACTTAAGCCCATCCATATACCAAAATTGAAGTAACAAAGGAGAAAGATATACACAATTCCCTGCTTCACATCCGCTGTTAATGATAAACACAATCACTTATCAACATCCATATAAATTCTTACACAACGCTTTCACTATTCGTACATACGGATGACTTTTAATAGACAGTTCAGAAGCCTACCACCAAAATGAGTACAGTATATCACTAACAACTACTAGTTCATTGAATTTCCTTTAATCATATCATACGCCTGTTGCACAAATTCATAAAAACCTAAAAATATAAGTTTATTTCTTCTTCTCTTCTCATTTTCTCAATCACTTTATTTCAAGTAAAAGATTTTGAATACACACAACTCTTCTTCTCCCATATCCTAAAACGCACCTTGTTCTTCCACCAACAATCAGTCCACTCAGTCTCTTGAGCGCACCTCTATCGACCAAATACCAGGCACTATATCTTTAATTCTCCAATTCACAACACTCACTATAAAATCTAGATTCCCCTGATACATTCCTTACAGTATTACCCCTCTATCCATCCCCTTACCCTTTACAAAAGAGGTAGTATAACTTGCCTCCTCTAAATCCCTCGGAGACTTAGCCTCCTCTCCATAAAACGCGTTTGTTAAAAGAACTTTTAAGAAGTCCACTCAAAACCACGTCGTCAAATCGCTAACTCCACCTCGAGTCATAAATGGATTCATTTCACCAGTTATATGATATAGAGGTTGATACCTTACAAATTTGACCATCTCTTAAACTTACTACACATCTACACACATTACCTCCTCCTTCTAAATGACCTCATCCACAAAAATACACTATTCCTAATCTTGACCATCAAACCGCCAGAACATTTCTCACTATCACCTTTTTTCATTAACTGCAATGTTATGCAGATTTATCGAAATGTGTTCCTACCACCACTCTTCACTCACATCAATCTTCATCAGATATACGAAAGCACATCCTTATTCAAATTATTTTTAAGCGAGGAGTTCCCCTATATTTCTTAATTTCTTTTAAATTTCGTAGTTCTACTATAATATTAATATTATTATATAATATTTTATATAGTATAAGTATTATATATATAAGTATAGAAGTATATAGTGTTATATTAATACTATATATATATATAAAGTAACTATAAATGATAATACCTATATAATCAATAATATACTATATATTATATATATTAACTGTTGGATGTATGAGCCATTTTACGTTTCGTTTATATTTTTCAGTCTAATTAATATAATATCAGCAATAGTATATACTATTCACGTATAAGTATATATAATATTAAGGACCGGTTAGCCGAATAGTTCGGTATCTGTACTAGGGTATCTCGGTAGGAGTAGGTCGGCCAATTTTTGATGATATCAGGGTTACTTACTTTTATCGGGTTCTACAACAATGAGCTCGATACTTAGCTCAGGGATACTTCCTTCTTACGCCTTGGCCGCTCTCCAACTACTGTCCCGTACTGCCCACGTTCCCTAACTTTCTCGCGCACTGTGAACAATCTATCAAAATTTCATGAGATAACTCTAGATTCAATAAATAAATCTAGTTCGATATAGATAGCTACACATAGTACACAAGCTCTATGTTGATATCTATGGTTTAATCTCTTTTACATTGTTAAGATCATAGAAAACATCCGCATCCGCATCAATGAGGCTTCAGTCTTTCCTCCTCAAAATTTACCTAATCATTAGGACAGCCTAAATTGACAATTATTAATAAGACCATCTTCGTATAGCATTATCTAGCTTTTTCACAGGTGCGGTCTCCTATATAGATATCTTATTGTTACTTATTGTATTTCAATGTTGTTGTAACCGCCAATTTCGTAGAAGCAGCGCCGTGAACTAATGAGCGCATCGTGCAGATCCGTTTTTTAAACAAAACCTGTGTGCGCTTTGGATAAATTTTCACTATTTCTTACAGATTCCTCCAGACTGGTGCCCCAACCTTGAGGTCGTATCAGCGAGCCCAAATTAAGAATTTTAAAAAAATTAGCCAGTCTTTTAATAATATTTACCAGCACCTACATCATCCATAGTGTAATCAATTAGCTATATAAGCTTTCTATATATAATTTATTCTACTTCGTCATTTTATAACCTTACTTCACATTACCCATAAACATTCAACTCATCTTAATATACGTTTCTAAATTCTATCTACAACTCTTTTTAATCAACATTTCCTCCTACTTCAACTACCTTAAGCTACGCTACACCAGATACAGAATATTTGTCCAGTGCTAGATAACAATACAATTATGACCTTAGATATCCTAGTAGTAGGTAGATAACTTCCTCTTATCTCCAATGATTTCACTATTTACCAATTAGCGTTACCACTTTATAAGTAACTAATAATAAACTCTAGATATAATGGATAACAAATAACCTGAACCTCTAATTATAGAGATAAAACGACCCTTAGCGAGCCTACAGCTATATATATAAGATCATTATTACTATATAAAGCTCCCTAACAGCCTATAATGTATATTATATGCCTTTCTAGAATGACCTAATTTGGCACTCATGACAGCCCTTCTCACATCTACATTGCGATCATTGACTTCATTTCATCGTACAACTCCTCTAAGTATCCTTCAATCTACAACTCCTACGCTAGACATCTAACAATGGGTACTCAGTTAATACCACTTCTCGTTCAGCCCAAGCCACTTACAGTTATAGTGAACAGTCACCACAGATTGTCATATACATATACATAGTCACTGCAGGTGACCCTCTATCTAGTGATCTATTTGCAAGAGTGATGGCTGCCGAGCATAAGGATAAAAAAAGAGATCAAAATGAGGTTATCCTGTTATAGACCACAGAGGATGCGACAGATGAACTCACTATTAATATCAGTGACTTGATATAGATATACTATGATGCACCCAAGTCATCTCTCATTGCGCGTATCCTAACACTGCCTCATCTCTCCCCTGCAGGTCTCAGTGAGACACCGAGAAGCCCGGAGACTAACATAGACCGAGACCAAGATAATGGAAAGCCCATCTCCACCTGTTGCATAGCGAACCAAAATGCGTAAATGATTCCTCTGTCTGTAGCAAACAAGCGTTTAATCTTCAGTAATCCAACCGGCACTGCTTGGCATGTCCACTATATCAAGATAACGCGCACACACCAAAGATAAACAATTTCACAAACGACTTACACAGTCCAGTATCAATATATGCCGTGTGAGAAATGAGACGAACCTTCCCACTTATTGACAGAAACCCTTCGCACATTCATTTCATCTTACTTACCAACCCACCCCTATTTCTGCGACGCACAGCATAACAACTCATACCTGTCCACCCTTTCTCCAAATTATCTTTACTCATACCAATCACATTACTCTAGTTATACTATGCAAATATCATCCTACATCAAGAGCTAATAGTAGTGCCAACCACGACAATAGCGACCCATGTTTCCTCGAGGCGACGAAAAGCACCGACAACAAAGAGCGATTTTATTTATGTGACCTCTATCTCGTAGCAGCTTGGATTCCAATCTGTTCTCTGTGAGCGAGCAATTATCTGCCTGGGTTACGGAGAGTGTATGCTACAACAGTTCTTTGGTTCGAATTTGCTGCTGCATCTTACTAGAAGACGAGTAAGTTGATAGTTATGTCTGGCTCAACACACTGACAGAACGACACTACTAAATTCCTATGTCCCTATTCATAGGTCAAGCTGATGTATAGCGAAAGCTTGAGTTATGAGTTTGGGCGTGACGATATAGTATTACTCTGAGTGATGATATGTTTATAGTAGGGCTTGTTGGCTGGTGACAGGGGTTGGGATTGTTAAAACCTCCGTGTAGCCAACCTGGATTTAGATAGACCCTCATATTCTGATTGGTCTTTCTGGGCTAAGTCTTGTTTAGGCTTGATCCGCGAAGACCACAGTAAAACGCAGCCTGTTCATCGAAGCGGACTACATTTCATTACAATTCCCTCTATTGTGTCCGTAATCTAATGTAACCTCCTAAGGTGGCTCACCAAGCCACTTACTATTCTTTTCCGCGTCATCGGCGCACAGTGACGTAAAGTATTTGCTATCTTCTTCTATTGCCTGTCGCACCTATACACTATATCCACGACATTGATTAAATATTCTGTTATCCGCTTTCTCGACGTAAGGAGGGAAGACTCTGAAGCGAAAAGCCTGACGACTAGAGAATCATGTTCTCTTCATGTCAAGCCCCACGAATAGGTTTCTTTGCTCGAGGTTGTTCCAGGTCGAAGGGAGCGTACATTCGAACGCTTTCACCGGGAGTCCTATAAGCTGAATGATAAGCATTGAGCTTATTGTGCGTCTTTCCTGTTCTCCTCTTGCTTGCTTGGTAGCCATGTTCAAAAAAGATTTCTTTAACATCTAGAACTTGTAGTCTCCTGTCACTTTAAGTAATAAAGTTGTACACTGTCAGAAGAAACACGAACCTTCCAAAGTACGCCTGTTCAAATCACTTAGACATAGCCCACATCCATTTATTGATAGGTGATTGTGATAGTTAAATGAGAGCCTAATACTGCTCCTAAGTCAGGCGTATACATCCAATAACTAACCAAATCCGCGACGCAGACTCCTCATTTATTTGTTCTTTCCTGGCTTCAACCACCTTTCAACTTTCTGGATCATTTGGTTTTCAATGTAAAGATTTGATTCTTGCGTTTTTCAGCCAGACTATACGAGATAGATTGAGACATTAGAAGCATGTGTCGCTCCAAAATGTCTAATCTACTAGGTGCGAGTTATTCGAAGTGGCTCTCTGTTATCTGCACTAGAGTTAAAAATACGGTTGCTGGTGTTTGGCTACGTAACAAAACTAATATGACACCGGGTATCGGTATAACGCACCGGTTATAATGATTATCCAGGATCTGTTGTACTGTATCTGGATCCTCTGAAGGCCGAAGATACAGAGGCGCAGGGATCATTGAATAATAAGGCAATAAGAAGATATAATGACCTGCTCTGTTAGTAGCGTCAGATCTGTATTGTCAGTTTATGTGCTCGTGTGTGCGTCGTGTAAGTCAAGAGCATCGTATCAGAAGAAGGGGACACTTACAAAAGTTTGAGCCATAGCTCCTGGATAGAACTGTTGCTTGTTGTTGCTGCATTGGTGCTGACTTCTTATAATGGTTGAAACTGTTAGTTTTGAACTGGAGCCAGTTACGCTAACCAGTAACAAAAACGTTTT
>JABUQX010127161.1:57500-60000 GCA_015478945.1 Trachelipus rathkii | reverse complement strand
AGTTATTCACTTGTGATTGAACAAACTACGAACCCATTTAGTGCTGGTTCTAGTAATGTTGATGATAATTCAAGTGGTATTGAAGCCAATCTTGTTATTGATATTAAATTTAGTAGTGTTGCTACTTGGGATATAGTGTACCAAGAGGAAAATGTCCTGGAAATTGGAAATTACATAATTGGAATCAATATTAAAGATTAAAGTTTGACTTATTAACAAAACCGTACAAACCACCAATTATGTACAATTTTAAAGATGCTAAAGAGGAAAAACTCCTTTCCTTTATGAATAGCTAGATCTGCACAATTCTTGGCTAGCGTATTCTAAAATATTGAAAGGATCGTTTTGTAGATTGTGTGGCTTATTTAGACATTCTATCAAAAGAGACATATTTGGCTCCTTTATTGTAAAACCATTTAGAAAATATAAAGACATGCATTCATGTGCTAAAGTCCATGCAAATTCAGAATGGCATAAAGATGCCACAGTAGCAGCACAATCTAATATTATTAGATTGTGGTAGCAGCAAGAAATTTAAAACGAATAATATAAAATAAGCGTGTTAGTGTAACTGAGCAACTGCATGTTGCTGAGCAATTATTTATTAAAAAAATAGGCAAAAATTGGCACCTATAATTTCTACTTTAATATTTTATTGCACTTATGATGTCGCTATTAGAGGTAGCACTGCAGATACTGTCAATTTTTCCGATTTGCTCAAATTCAGAGTAAAAGCTGGAGATGTTGTTCTTGTGGAACATTTGAAATCAAGCGGAGTAAAAGCTAAATACACATCACATATGATTCAGAATGAACTTATATTTATTTGTGGAAAGTTGATATGTAATCAAATTTTGAATGAAGTAAACAATTGTAAATATTTCTCTTTTAGCAGACGAGGCAGCAGACATATCCAGAACAGAACAGCTATCGATTGGTGTTCGCTTCGTTGATAAGGATCTCAATGTACGTGAAGAATTTCTAGGCTTTACTCCTCTTAAAAACTTAAAGCTGAAGATATAGCCAGAGCTATATTGTCTACTACACGAGATATTTACAATTTAAATATGAGTAAGCTTGTTGGACTTGGTTTGATGGGTGCTCCACCATGACTGGCAAAGAAAATGGAGTTCAGAAGTTAATAAGAGATCAGTACCCTAAAGCCAATTTTTTTTTATTGTTGTTCCTTTCGTTTCAATTTAATAATTAATGACCTAAATACTGTTCCAGAATTTCGAAACACTATTGGAATAGTAAAATAATTTATAAAATTTTTCCGTGAAAAAATGTCTCGCAGAAATTTGGTGGCTAATATACTATTGTTATGTGAAACACGATGGTCTGCCAAGTACAAATCAACTAGGATATTTTAAGAAACATTTTAGCCAAATAAAATTTTCATTAAAAAATCTCTCATCTGATCCAGATGTAACGCAAGCCACACGAGAGCATGTCAGCTTTTATCAGCAGCAGGAATTCCTACATTTTTCATCTGTTTAATAATCATGATGAAATATAGTTCATATTTGGAGCCTATAGGAAATATTCATCAAACTAAAGTAATAAATTTGGATGAGGTTCATTGTCACATAGAAAACTTTTAAATATTTTAAAAACTGATGGAAATGAAAATAATGCAGTCTCTTTTTAAAGGAATTTTTTAAAAATCTAAGAATTTTTGCCAAGATTTTTCATTTCCAAGTGCAGTATCCAAAGGAATTCCAGTCTCAGGGACATCAAAAAGTTCTGCTGAGGATTGCTTCAGAGTTGCCCCATTTATACTTTATCTTGATTCTCTCATTTCATCTCTGAGTTTCAAATTTTCGGAACACAATATAACATCGACCTTTCCTTGCATTTTGCACCCAGTTAGAACAAGAAAATTAACCAAATCCGAATATTTAAAAAAATTGAACTCATTATAACTGAATATAATATTGACAACCTAATTGGTGAAGCAGAATCTTTGTTTAATTTCTGGAATGATTCAGATAGGGAACAAATAGATGAGAAAATGAGTTACAGCACATTACTACAAAATCATTGTACATTTTCCCAACAGTTCCACAAGCTATCAAAGTACTTTCCACACTTCCATCAACTACTTGTGCAATTGAAAGGTCGTTTAGTACCTTACGACATGTTAAAACGTGGCTAAGGTCAACTATTTCCAACGAAAGATTAAATGGGCTATGTTAACTAGGCATTCGCGGGGGAAACGTTTCACGTCAAAAACATCACTTGATAGAAGATATTATAACTGATTTTAAGAAAGAAAAAAGAAATATTAAATTCTTATTTTCATGCTAAAAAGGAAACACTCTTTAATAATATAAGACTTCTTACTAGTTATACTCATTTTGAAATAAAACTTTTCGTAAATTATGAAATATTTATAAATATTGGGCTGTGTGAATTATCATTTTTTATTATTCAAACATTTGAAAAAACAATAAAATATATATATATATATATATATATATATATATATATATATATA
>JABUQX010127161.1:20000-55000 GCA_015478945.1 Trachelipus rathkii | reverse complement strand
TATATATATATATATATATATATATATATATATATATGCAATAATATATAAGAAATGAGCATTTATTTATAGATAAATTGTTAGGTGCATTTTGGTTGTGATAAATCGAGTAAAATTCTGTAACTTTTATACAACTAAACTTTACTTTATTTGCAGAAGAAAAGCTAAAATGAATTGTCACGTCTTATCTTGCTCAAAATGCTTATTAATATAAGAGGGGCAACAACTATTCCCAAAGTTTTTGATTAAAATAATGTTTTGTTCGTCATGTATAAAACAACTTGAAAGAAATCCTTCTTGTCCTGATTGTCGAAAAGGTATTGAAAGGAAATGTCCATGGAACTTTCCGATTAATTATGCATTATTAAGTTTAATTGAAGAATTCCATTCAGAAAAAAACATAAATGTCAACAATATGTATCGAATTAAAAATTCCAAAGGAAAGTATTCTAATAGAAATGATTTACTGAACAATGAAAAGATGAAACCGATTAAGATTTTGGGAATCAATAACAGTAAATTGGAACACTTGAAACTCTCGAATTCGATTTAAATGACGATTCATGGCAAGAAAAAATGGATAAAATATTACTCAAAAGGGAAAAAGAACGTCGAGAATTTCCCCTTAGTAATGTCTCAAATTTCGGAGAGGACAATCATCAAACTAGTTTTTCACAGAAAAAAGAGGAAGCCACCAAGGACGTACTACGTGACCAGGTAGGACAACTTGTCACTTGTTTATAATTGTATTACATATAAATTTATTCAACTTTTAATTTTACATGTCACTTACTTTAATTCTTAAAGTAATTGACGTAAATTACTTTAAATCTTAACACTAAATTAAGATTGAAGTTTAAATTATGACTTCAAAACTAATAAATATTATTCTAATCCAATATACAGTTTAATAACCAGCTTTCAAGCTGATTTAATATGGTAGGGAAAGTAGTAATAAAAGACTAAAAAGTAATGATAAGAATGATAATTGAGATAACGGCTTGGATCTTCCATAGCTAGAATGATGATAGGGATCATCTGGTTTAGAAAATATATATATTGTCGTGGAGTGAAAAGCTGGATGACTTCTAACTGATTAATTGTGAGTATGTGAAAAATGGACAGAAACGGGGGGCATAATCATTTGGTATAAGAGAAACCTGAGGTGTATGGATGGTAGAGAAAAAGAACGAAGGTAATTAATTTGGATTGTAGAAATTTCCAAAATAAAATTAGTTGAAAGATTAAGATTCCATTAAGAAAAATGAGAGACTAATAGAACAAAATAGGCAGAAATGAAAAAAAATTGAAAAAGTAAAAAATTAAAACAAATAGAAAATATTAAGGTAAATGGATACTGGGAAAATTAATAAAATGCTGTTATCAAGGAGAAAAACGTTTGGAAGAAATTTGGGTAGAGAACCACGAAAACGTGGGAATAAAAAACAGGATATTGTTGTAAGAAATCAAATTTTTTTTTTTTTTTGGGGGGGGAGAGAAGGAGGTAATCAGATCACATAATATGAAAGAGGGGTTCTATTTGGAGTCACAGAATTCTGATGTTATATGTTCTGAAAAGGTACTTAAGTTCGATGAGCAGCAAACAAATAAACTGGGTGCTGTCCTGGAAAGTAAGGTGTGTGTTAAAAACGAGGGAAAATACAAATACAATATAATATTGGAAGAACCACAGTGAAAGAAACCAGTTTAAGAACAAATTATTCTATGCGTGATGAAGTCACTGGGAAAGGGGTATGGTGAAAAGAATGAATATAATGAATTCAGGAGGAAAAAAATCCGAAAGAAAGAGAAGAAAGTTGAGATATTATCAAAGGGTTTCAGCATATTTGGATGATATAAGGCAGAAGCAATAAATATATTGATTGATAACTTAGATGTTCCAGAAAAGTTTTTCATTCTTAAATATTCAGTCTTAGATGTTCAAGAAAAGTTTTCCATTCTTAATTTGTAAATTTTTTAATTTTAACATTATAAAGTCAAAATAATACTTTGAAATAACTTTGTTTGAAGTTGCTAAAACAAATGACTGAAGCTGCAAAGTATTTTCCTCCCCTCCCCTCCCCCTTCCCCTCCCCCTACTTTATATTTCAACTGTTTTAAGACATGCTATTAAAGACATAGTCTAGCTCATCATTCGTTTCGCTATGCTTGGGTATAGAAAAGAGGCCAGCTGGTTTGTTGACTAAAGCTTATTATTAATATGGTGAGGGAAAATTAAAGGGGAAGAGAAAGTGGTCGTGGTGGGTGGTAATAGTAGTAGCATTAACAATTATTGAATTCTCTTGTCTTATGGATGTGACACTAGAACTAAATAGAAGTATTTAAAAACTAAGATCTTCATGAAACTAAATGCTTAAAACAGTACTGAACTTGTGAGGTGAGAAGGAAAAAATTGTGAGCTTATAAATGATTAGAATTTGGTAAAGCAGTTTGAGCTATGTGGAACTGTTCTTAGGAATATATATATGTATATATATGTATGTAAACATTTGCTTTTGTTATGTATGTATATGTACTGCACTCTCCTCTCCTCATAATATATATATATATATATATGCTATATATATATATATGTATGTATATATGTATACCTCTTATATGTATGTATGCTCCTCATATGCTCTCTCATCTTTCATGTATATGTATATATATATATATATGTATATATAATATATGTAATATTAACAACTTTCTTATATCATATGTATGTAGCATATAATATGTATATGTATATATATATATATATATATATATATATGTATGCTCATCCTCTCTCTCTCATTCCATTCCATTCCACTGTTCATTCCTTCAAGCTTTCTCCTGTTCATTCCAGTTTCCTTAATATCATATGTCTCTCTTTCTCTCCTCTCTCTCTCTCTCTCTCTCTCTCTCCTCTCTCTCCTCTCCTCTCTCTCTCTCTTTCTCCTCACTCCTCCTCCTCCTCCTCTGTATATATATGTAATATATATGTATATGTAATAATTTTTCCTTTCTCTGTAAATATATACATATATAAGATTTTATTAGGACCCTGATAATTTATTATATATATATATATATATATATATATATATATATATATATATATATATATATATATATATATATATATATATATATATATATATATATATATATATATAATAAGACAAATGATGCAAGTGTAGTTGGAAAGATGTGAATGGTAGGAAGATGGTGGCTGGTACAGTTAAATCCTTGGTGAATGTTACAAGGACTAAGTCTCGAGGTGCCCTAGGATTCTTGTGAGGGTATGTGTTACCTATGTTATTAATATATTTTAGGTAAGAACCATGATTCTGTAATAAGTGGTATAGATCCAAAGTACAATGTGTTCCAGGTGGACAATCTTAGGAGTAGTGTTAGGTGTGAGAATAATTGACAAAATGAGGAATGAACGCATTAGGGAGTGGTGAGGTGTGAGAAGAAATGGGTAAATGGAAGAATGAGAGTGAAAGTGCATTGAAAGTTTGATGCATGTGGAAAGGATGGATGATAGTGGGTTGGTTGTTGGCAAAGTGGTGGTGCTTGGGAGTGACTTGTTTGGGAGACCGAAGAAAAAAAGTGGATTAGGTCGGTAGGGAATGCCTGAAGGAAAGAAATGTGTTTTTTTCAGAGGCGAGAAGAAGCGTAATATGGAGTGAATGACGGGGTTTTGGGAAGGGGTATGGTTGTGACCCACCTGGGTCAAGAGATGAACCCTACTTTGACGATATATACCACAGTAGGGTCTCGTGGTCACTATGACCCACTTGGAACAGGTTTTACCACGACTGCGACGAGTTTTTCACTTAAAAAAATTTGTGGGTGGAGGCTGAAGGCTGGGCTTTCTTTCACCGCTATGCGTCATATTCTTCTACTACTTTTCTGTTTCCATTGCATGTAACAGACGCCCCTTTGGTCTTGGGAAAGAATGTGGGTATTATTGATGATGATGATGATGATGATGATGATGATGATGGTATTGATGATATTAGTGATGATGATGATGTTGATGGTATTGATTATGATGACCTTCCATTCCTTCCACTGTTCCATTCCTTCCTTCCTTCCCTCTCTCTCTCTCCTCTCCTCTCTCTCTCTCTCTCTCTCTCTCTCTCTTTCTCATATATTTCTCTATATATATATATATATATATATATATATATATATATAAACTAAATTTTTTCACTTAACATATGGTGTTGAAAGCAATATTTTTCATTTTTCTATCACTCACGGGTCTAGAGTTTCGGTAACAAAAATAAACCTTTTTCATAACTAACTAGTTACATCACTAAATTAAAAATAAAAACGTCTTAAAAAATAAAACATCTTAAAAATGTAAAACAATAACTAACAATTATCTCTCGTTTATATCAATGCAACAAGTGTTCAAGAAGCGGTTTTAAAGTTAATTAATGATTTTCTGCCACGTAATATTTGCCTTTAGTGGGGAAAAGCAATAAAAATGTGGGACAAAATTTATAATATGAGATTTTTTCAGTTATCCATTTTTTTTTAAGGAAGAGGAGAATGTGATGAAGAGGCCACGTGGCTATTCTCTTTGCAAACCATGCGTTACAGGAATCATTCAAAAACGTGTTCAAAATATCGGAAGTTTATAAATAAAATCATATATAAGTTGAACATAAATATTATTTATTAAATCAAGTTGCTATTCGAAAATAATATCTAAAACCTTTACGAGAGATATTCAGTAATTTTAAAAGTTATCAGAAAATAAAAATAAAAAAAAATAAATAAATAAAATAAAATAAAAAAAATAAATAAAACAAAAATAAAATAAAATAAATAAAAGTAAATAAAATAAAAATAATTAACTATTGCTCGTCACAAGATTTAATTTTCCTATACCTGAAGAAATAAATGTATGAATTGAATTATGCATAGTATAAAAGGTGACTTTAGGCTAGTTCCAATTTTGAGCTGGGGCTGATCCCCATTTCAGCCCCACCTAAAAATGGACATAAAATTCGGAATTTCAGTCGATTTTGGCTATATGACCACCAAAATGTAGCTTTTTTGCCCTCTAAAACGTTGTTTTCCGGTGTATTTTTTTGTGTCTCTGTAGTCATTTTACTAGAATTTTAGGTACAGGCCATGTTTTTGACATTCTTCGAATCAACTTCCAGAATTTTTTCCTATAGCTTCAAACTTGAAATATGCATAGATAGGTCCATTATCTAAAAAAATACGGAGGTACTTTTTCGATTTTTTGAGTTTTGTGCTCAGCGTTGTCAATTTCCAAGCCCACTTTTTTGAATTTTGAAATATGAAAAATTGCGATATTATTTTTTTATTCTTATCCGATCAACATCAGAATTTTCAGGGCTTGTATAGTCAGACGAAAGATGCATCTTTTTTTACTTAAATAATTTTTTGTATACTCATTAAAAAAGTGTACAAATTTTCAAAAACATGTTTTTTGAAGTTTGCCCAGAACAAATCCAAACCTAATGCATATACAAGAAATTATCTAAATAAAACATGTGCCTCTCCCCGACTACATAAATCCTAAAAATTTCATCCACTTCTAAACAGAAAAAAAATTATCGCAATTTTTCATTTTCAAAGTCAAAAAAAAAGTCAGTTTGGAAATTGGATAACGCTAAACACAAAACTAAAAAAATCGAAAATGCTTTAGTACTTTTTTGAATGTCAGACCTATCATGCATATTTCAAGTTTGAAGTCATTATAGGAAAAAATTCTGGAGATGTGATGTTAAGAAATGCAAAAACATGGGTTTTGGTTGAAAATTCTGAAAGAATGACTACAGACACAAAAATACACCTAAAACAACGTTTTAAGAGGGCAAAAAAAAAGCTACATTTGGTGTTTATATAGTCCAAAATCGGCTGAAATTCCGAATTTTATGTCCCATTTTTAGGTGGGGCTGAAAATGGGGATCAGCTAATAAAATGGAACTATTCGTTTAGACAAATATTATAAAAAAAAAAGATTTTAATTAAATACAGGATCATATATTACTATAAGAACTCTGATAACGATCATGTATAACAGAATCCTTTAATTAAAGCTTAAGTTGAACTTTTCAGAAACTTTTTCATATTTAAATTAGTACCTTTGAAAGTATAAAGGGAGTGATATCTCCTAAGTAACAACCTCTTAACTTACTTCATATGATATTTAACATGTTTCTTGTTGCATTTATGACAACTTTTTTTAGCTCAAACCGCAAAAAATAAATTCTAAATTGTTTAACGTTTAAATGCGCAGGAATGCAGAAAGTGAGGTATATTTTCAGCTTGGAAAGGTCTTAGAAAACCTCATGTTTGCTAGGCAATATATATATATATATAAATATATATAAATATATATATCATATATGTGGCCAGCTAATATCATCTCAATAATAATGTGTGTGTATGTATGTATGTGTGTAATGTATGTAATAATAATAATATCTATATGTTTGGATAGGCTGTTTTTTTGGGAACGGGAAGCGTTTAGTAATGAAATAAATAAATGTGTAATAATGTGTATGTGGCATGTAATATGTAATATGTATTCTTTGTATGTGTAATGTGTGTCATGCCTGTGTCAACTCATCAACTTCCTGTAACAGATTATGTATATGTGTAATAATAATGTGTCTCTTATACATATGTGTGTGTGTATATATGTGCTTTCATATGTGTCACTCTCATATATATGTATATATATATAATATCATTCCTCCTTCTGTAATATGTATGCTCATGTGTGTCATCAGCTCCTTATGTGTATATGCTCATGCAGAAAGATTCAGTAAGTTTTCTAAGGTGTAGGTGTTCTATGTTTATGATGGGTGTCATGTGTGTAATATCTATTGTGTAATAATAATAATAATATCACTGTATGTATATATATGTATATGTGTCCTCTATATATATATATATATATGTATATATATATATATATATATATATTTATATTTATATTACTGTACGAAAATTATATCCAATTTATCGTAGATTTCAAGGAGGCCGTGTTTATACTCATCACCAGATCAAGAGTGAAATTAGATATGGGATGGTCAATATATAGAAACAGTGATTTTGTTTTCTGCTTGGATATTTCATCCCCCATCGGTCAATAGTTCTCTAATTTCTGGTAAATAAAATTTTTAAATCTTCATATATACTCTTTTCTATATATATATATATATATATATATATATATATATATATATATATACTATATATATATATGTCTGCTATCATCTCTGCTCCTCTTTCCTCTTCTCTCTGTCTCTGTATATGTCTCATATATATGCTTTCTCATATATGTCTGTAATACCTTCATTTCTTTTATTTTCCTTCTATTTCTATTATTTATTCTTCCATTCTTCTTTTCTTTCTTTTCTTTATTTTATTTATTTCCATATTTATTTATTCATTTTATTTATTTATATTTATATATATATATTTTTAAATATATTATATTTATTTTTTATTTCAGTTAAGTATAAAACGTTATTTGTATAATCAAAAGATTAACATAAAATAGCATGTAAGGACAAACTCACAAGATACAGTCTATCTGGAGATGAATTTGAACTTGAAAGGCGGTATTTTTAGGCTTCATCTTTGTAGCCGGGGAGCTTGGTCTATCCTACAAGAGCTATAATCAGTATGGATTTTCGAATGCGGTGCGGCACCAACCGTTAATGCATCGTGATTATTTGTTGAATATAACCCCTCCGCAGGCAGAGATTGGTGTGAACCCTTCTAGTGTGTACTCCACCATTAATAATGATGCTGTTTCCAATTAACAGACAGATATATAGATATCTTTGTCTCTGAAAATGGTGTTTCCATCTCTATTCATCGTATGACTAGATTTTGATGCGACGTATGGAAGGGTTGTTACCCTCAAAACCTTCCGAACTTTTGACGCACGGATGCCTAAGTTAACATTCAATGTTAGGGTTAGCAGTTCGATACAATGCCATTTTAGTTTATATACATAAAAATATAATAATTATTCAATTTTGAACAATTAAACTGTGCCTGATTTTAATTAAGACTTAAAAATATTTCCTAACCAATTTAAGTTATAATTATTTTATTGCTTATCTTTATTTTACTATTATATTATGGTTATAATTAATTGATTGTGATAGCGATTATTATGATTATGATTAATTGTAATTCATTTTTATTGATTATACTTTTTTTATTGTTTTATGATTTATCAATTTATTTTCCGTAATAATCATTTATGCTTATGTATTTTTTCTTTGCTTTTATATTCTTACCTGAAAATTTGATTAAGATTAGATTTTATTGTTTTTACTCTTCATCATACGAGGTCATTAAGAAAATATACGTCTTTTAAAGTCATTAGTAGTGGTAGTTATAGTAGTAGTTGTAATAGTGGTTTGAGTAGTCGTAGTAATAGTGGTGCAACTACAGGATAATATCAAAGATATACTCTAGATAACTGTCATAATGCAATGTTTTACAGCAACGGTTTGAAGAAATTCGTTCATTTGCAGATTAAAATAAATCAAGAAATAGGAAAGCAGACATTGAGACGGTCTGCCACACCGCATACCACCGCACACACACACACCGCCGATTGGGCGTTATCGCGATAAGTCTCGCGACCGCTATCGATAACGTTTCAGGATCTCTTTATCGTCATCGCTGCCGTCAATCGGTCGATCATTTTGTTCCCAAACGCGATAACTATTGGCGATGAATTTATCGCGATAACGTTTCGGTTATCACTATCCCGATACATCTTTTTGTCAATAAAGGGTATAGCAAAATTTTTATTGCTCCTGCTCTCTCTCTCTCTGCTCTCTGCCTCTCTTTCTCTTTCTCTGCTCATGCTCATGCTCATATCACTCATATAGATAAAAATAAATAATATCATAAATATATGTATGTAATAATATGTATATAATCTCCTCTCTCATATATATATATATATATATAGCATATATATTATATATATTATATATATATATATATATATATATATATATATGTATGTATGTATAAAATTCTTTATATATTTATAAAAATAATATATTCAGAGTAAAACTAACTCATGGTTTTAGATCCATTGTTTTTTCTCTACTTTCTGTTGGATCCAGGGTCGTTTCCCATCAAATAAACAATGCTTTCATAGCTGAAAGTGAAAACTGAATATTCTTTAAAGGTTAAAATTATGTGATCATTTTTGACAAGGTTCATAATAATGGGCATCAGGTATCCAGGTTTCATTCAAGGTGTCATTAACTAGGTTATATTAGTCATCAGGTATCCTAGGTTTCACCTTCAGACTTTTCCCAGACCAAGTATTTGCTGTATATTTGTGAACATGTATGTTTAATAAATCTTTAAACAAACAAAGGTATCAGGTATGGTATCAATTTCATCAAAATTATCGGTATCAAGGTTTTCGTAATAAGTATCGGTATCTAGGTTTCATATTAAAGGTATCGGTATCAAGGTTTCAAATTTAAGGGTTTCATATTTAAACCTTTAATGTATATATAAACGTAAGTTTATAGTTTATTTAACAAACTTCCACAACCTGCAAAATATCCTTCGCTTGCATAACGCAAAGTAATATAATTGAGACCGAGGTCCTTTTTCATATCTTCTTGTTCGAAGCAATTTTTAAGTAAATTCCAGCACTTCGAGCAGTTAAATATATGCAATTAAAAGGAACCTAAAAAAGTTAAAAGGGCAGGTTTTATGACTTTAAAATCTACTAAATATTTGTACGCCAGAGGTCGGGAATACTAATACGAGACCCTGGTTGAAGGAATAAATTTTCTTTCAAGAAAAAGTTGTATTGGCTTTCGACTCGGTATTAGTCTTCATCAGTAAACAAAAAATGGTAAGTTTACTTTCTGATAATCAGGTGTACAAATAAAACTTTTAACAAGGTATAAATTAATTAAGACTGGTATTTTTATTACTCATACAGAATTGTGGAACAATTGTTCTTCTTGATTGTGAGGACATCTATTAAGTTAACCTTATTTCCGGTTGATCCTGCCAAGATATACAAATCCTTCGGCTAATGAGTTTCAGCTGTTTTTTCAATTAAGTAATTGCAATTTTACAATTTTACAATTTAATAACTTTAAAATAACAATTTAGAATAAAACCATTTATTTATTTTTTATGTTTGACTTACTTAATCTTACATAAAAAAAATTGAAAGAAAATTTAACTTTCTTCTGTTTATATTACAATTAAAGTTTCAAACTAAACTTTACCTAATTTTTCTATTCTTACTATTCCCTTTCCCCGTACAACCAATAAGCATTTACTGCTAACGGATATATTCAGGGAAATTTAATAATTTACTTTTGCAGTAGAATAGCTAATTGCTCATTGAGCACGGTTGATTTATGCAAAAGTGTGAATAGTTTATCATTTAAGAATTAATAATCTGAAAAGGCTAAAAGATAAATAACACTTAAGAAAGCGTTTGTTTATCTAAGCCTATCATATATGATATATTGTATATAATATATTATCCTCTCACCTGAACTAAACTTTTTTCTATGTGTATATATATATATATATATGTGTAATAATATATATATATATATATATGTACCATATATATATATATATATATATGCCACTCTTTCTCTCCTCTGCTCACTGCTATATATATATATATACTATATATATATATATATATCTCTCTCTTTCTCATATATATGTGTGTATCCTCTCACCTGCACACTAAAGGAATAATATATATATATATATATGTGTGTTATTTATATATATCATACTGCCTTCATTTTAAATGACACCATCCCCTTTCGTCTTTTTGTCACGTGACATCTATTTCTAACTCTTTAATTAAAGTGGTGTGATAGTTTGTGCTTCCAATTTGGTAGTCGTTGAGGTTTGTGAGGTGGAGCTCTTTATATATAGGGTCGTTTAGCCTCTCAGGGCACCTTTAAAGCCCCCCCCCCCCCCCCCCCCCAATCTTTAAAAATTACAAAATGGAACCAGCTGATTTGTCTTCGTTGAACACTTTGCTTCATCAAATGGAAACTTCCATATCTACGGATATCGGAAACAGCGTAGGGGACACCGCCCCCGAGGAGGAGAAAAGGGTGACAGATGATGTAAAGGCTAAATTAGTTCCTCTGAGGAGATCAAGAGGAACATTGAGGCGAAAAATAACAATCATGTTCAAGCAATTAGCTGAAATCGTAAAAGATGGTGACCTTTCTCTTGTTTCGTCTGTGTTGGAGGAGGTGTCTGTAATGTTAGGAGAGATACGCAGATACGATGGAGAAATTGAGGCCTTAATTTGTGCTTCAGATATACTGCAATACAATTCTAAATTGTTGGATGAGGAATTAGTGGGATCCACCCACTACCATCTTCAGCAGCAGAAAATCCAAAATTTATTCAGCCTTCCGGCTGCCAACGTTTCGCTCCATGAGTCAGCATCAGGAATACAATCCCTCAGGGAATCGGACCAGCAACAATCTGAGGTCCATTCTATGCTGAAGACTTTAACTACACACAAACAGGAAGTCAAAATTCCTCCACTAAAGTGTAAAAGCTTTTCGGGAGGAACTGACCGTCTTCAGTTTCGATCTTTCTTGCTTTCTTTTGAAAACATCATCGGGTGCAGACGTGACCTCTCAGAAGCTGCCAAGCTTCAATATTTGAAATCCCATCTTTCCGGCCTAGCTCAGAAGGATGTGGAGCACCTCCCAAATATAGACGCAAATTATGAAATAGCTTTACAGATATTGAAAGAACTATATCTGGACGAGCCCTTTATTATCGATTCATTACTGCACCAAATATATTCTGCTCCTGCTTTGGATTCTAAGAATCTTGAAGCAGTGAGAACTTTCGTAACAGAGGTACGGGCTCTTAAAAGAGTTCGGAGTGGATCTTTTGGAGGAAGATTCAGCAGGGTGTAAACTTCTCAGCCATATTCTGGTTGATAAGTTACCTC
This sequence comes from Trachelipus rathkii, assembly GCA_015478945.1. Lineage (NCBI taxonomy): Eukaryota > Metazoa > Arthropoda > Malacostraca > Isopoda > Trachelipodidae > Trachelipus > Trachelipus rathkii. The sequence goes on along the minus strand of JABUQX010127161.1, from coordinate 42,990 downwards.
AAAATTTCTTAAGAGAAATGAAGATCGTTACCAATGTGGAGTACCCATCTGTTATTACTATTTTTGAACAATATCATACGATTTTGAAATCAATGGAAAGGATGAAGAATAAACCTCTCTCTTCTACTTCAAAAAAGATGTCTAATTCTTCACCCCCAAGCAAAAAGAAGACCTCTTCTTATTATGTATCGAAAGTTTCAAAAAAGAGCTCCATGCAGGAGCGAACCACTTCTTCTCCAAGAGCATCTAAAGCTACAAACGAGACCTTCTCAGTTAAGTGTAAGCTTTGTGGGGGTGCTCATTTCATGTCCTCTTGTTCGACCTATCCCAATCCGGCCGCAAGAAGAGAGCGCTGCAGTGCCTTAGGACTTTGTGCCTGCTGCAGCAGCACTAAACACAAGACATCATTATGTCCAGCAAAGACTTATGGTCTTAACTTTCCTTGCGTCTTGTGTAAAAGCAAGGCTCACATCTCTGCTCTTTGCTGTTCAGGCGTTAAGACCAATAACATTGGAAAAGGACCCAAACCCATTGATGAACCTTCTACATCGTCGTCTGCTGCCACCTTTACAGAAGATGATGATACCAGCCGAAATCATCTATGTATCAATGCTGGATCCACTCCATCGGGCAACATTCTTCCTACTGTTTCCCTTAAGATAAAAAAAGGAAATAAAATTGTAGCGGTACGCTGTCTTCTTGATTTTGGTTCCCAGAGGAGCTACTGTCATAATGGAGTCCTGGAGAAGTTAGGAGTGGATTTGTCTTCTCTTCCTAGTAGCAATAAAACAATTAAAACGTTTTTAGGAGAACAATCCAGAACAATGCATTCCATAGACTTGGATCTGAATCTCTGTTGTGACTCTTTTTTCAAAGTTCCCATGCTCATAGATCCTGGTCTTAACATCGGATTTGAGGTAAGGGGATTAATGGGAGCCGAATATAACATCAGGCGCAATGGATATAAGATTGCGGATCGTTTCTACTATAAAGGCCGCCATGAAGATAGTGTAGAAAATGTGGAGTGTCTACTGGGGATAGATTCATTATACCTGATGAAACATTTCAAAGTTGTCAACTGTTTGAGAGGAAGTGCTATTGAGTCCTGCCATGGTTTCATACCCTTCGGCCCTGTCAAGAGTTTTTTGACACCTTCTCAAATTGACACAATTTTCAACTTTAATTCTTTTCGTGAACAAAAGGAGGAAGAGTCTTCATGACAATCAAAGTTGACCTCTTCTCTCCGTCAGTCTATAAATAAAATTCCCGAAACAGTCGTCAACTCTATTATAGATCCATCTCCTTCCTACTTCGATCCTCTTCTTCACACACACTCTAACATGGACCTGGACGTGGGTCTCGAAAACTTATACAAACTGGAATCTATTGGAATCAACGAGGAAGCCGACCAAGGCTCCATTGACACCATTTTCAATCGCAAATTCCATGAGAGCATAGGATTCGAGGAGGGAAGGTATCATGTCGAAATTCCGTGGTACGAAGATGTGCTAAAAGAGGTACCATCAAACCACCAAGTGGCCCTTGCAGCTCTTCATCGAGTAAAGCAAAACCTTCAAAGACAAAACCTCGAGTCTACTTATGGGGACATTTTTCGTCAGTATCTGGCCGATGGAATCATCGAGCATATACAGGTGTCTCCGAGGGACTTTCATAAGTACATATGGATACCCCATCGCCCTGTAGTGAAGACTGCCGAGCAGGTGACAACCAAAGTGAGGCCGGTCTTCAACTGCAGCCTTCGGGTCGGGAATAGTCCATCTCTTAACCAGGCTTGCTACCCCGGTTTAGATCTGATGGCTTCTTTGTTTAGACTGCTTTTACAATTTAGAACCAATAAGTATGTAGTGCTGGCAGATATATCGAAGGCTTTTTTACAAATTAGACTGAAGAAGGAGGAGGATCGTAATAGGTTCTGCTTCTTCTGGGAAGAAAATGGTGTTCTGAACACCTTTCGATATACATCCATAATTTTTGGTCTGGCAGTCAGCCCCTATATACTAGGTGCTGTTATACGACACCACGCGAAAAAGTATCCACCTGATCTTTGTTCTTCATTACTGGAGCACAATTTTTATATGGACAACTTTATCTTCTCTCATTCTTCGATCAATACTGTAACAGACATATTTTATCAGACTACAACTCGCGAGGGTGGTTTTGATTTGTGCTCTTGGAGCACAAATAGTCCTGAACTTAGAACACTCCTAGAGTCTGAGGGAAAACAATCATCACACCAAAATCCGGAAGAAAGGGTTCTGGGATATCTTTTCGATACTGCTTCAGACTCTATCAGACTGAGTGACTTTGATATTTCTTTAACAACCAAAACAAAACGTCAGCTTCTCTCTCAAATTGCCAAGGTCTTTGACCCATTTTCCCTGTTCCTTCCTGTTACCATCAGAGGCCGACTTCTCATGCGGAAAACATGGGAACAAGAGATGGGGTGGGATGACGAAATTGACGAGGAGTTGAGGACCTCATGGGAGAAGCTGAGTTCTGATTTAAACCTATTGAAGGATATCTCTTTCGATAGGTCCTGCTTCGAGACAGAAAGTTCCGACCTGTCTCTTCACATCTTCTGTGATGCCAGCTCTACCTGCTATGGCTTTGTGGTCTATGTTTCCTCTTCAGCCAAAGAACCAAGCATTCTCTGGTCTAAGGGAAAAGTTTCCCCCTTAAAAGGAAAGACTTTACCATGCTTAGAGCTTTTGTCGGTGTTTCTAGCCTTCAAGTGTCTACCTCAGGTCCTTGATGGCTTTCCTAACTCAAAATTCAATACTTTAAACATCTTTTCTGATTCGCAAATTACTTTGCAGTGGATTCTTAAAGGAGGAAAAAAGAACAAGAGCGTTTTCGTCAAAAACAGGATTCAAGATATTCAAAAAATGATATCTTCTCTTAGAGAAAATCAGCAATTGATTCCCAAATTTCATTTCGTAAGATCTGAAGAAAATCCTGCAGATCTCCTCACCAGAGGTCTGACAACTACTGAATTTGGGAAATCCCTTTCATTTTGGAAACAAGGTCCTGAATGGTTGTCATCGGCCCCAATTTATTTTTCTGAAACAGGGTGGGAAAATCGCACAAGCAATCCTTCTCTTGTGCTTCTGACTACAAATCAAGCTGTACTACCACCTGTGATCAAGTTTGAAAAGTTCTCCAATCTTCACGCTCTATTAAGAGTATGCTCTCTCCTTTTTAAGTTTTCAGCAATCACACGAAAAATAAACATTGATTGTGAATCAATGGCACGATTGTATTGCTTAAGGAGGATGCAGGAAGAGTCCTTCCCTAAAGAACTTGCTTTTCTAAGAAGAGCAAGAGCTAATCCTTCGTTGACCGAACCACCACCTGATCTGGTCAATCATCTGAACTTGTTTCTTGATGATCAACATCTTATAAGAAGCAAAGGAAGACTGGCTCGCTCCAACTACTATGATTTTGATGCGCTGGATACCATCATCTTGATCATTTCACTCTTCTTTTCATCAGAAATGCTCACTATGAGTGCAAACATTTGGGGATTCAAGCCACTTTGACAAACATCCGTCTTAGAGGTTTTTGGATCACCGCAGCCAGAGCTACCATCAAGAGGGTTCTTACTGACTGTATCATATGCAAGAGGTACAACAACTTTGCATTTAAATATCCTCGCTTTACCAACTTTACGAGGGCTCAAGTGGAACTATTCCGCCCTTTCCAACATGTAGGAGTGGACTTCACCAAGCATTGGTGGGTGAAGGTGAAAGGCTCTCCACAGGCCCAAAAAATGTTCATCATCATATACACATGCTTAAATGTGCGTGCTGTATATTTGGATTTGATAGCAGATATGTCGTCTGAGTCATTCGTCCAATCATTCAAACGTTTCGTCAGTCGCTTTGGAGTACCGGACGTAGTGTATAGCGACAATGCAAAATCCTTTGTTCAGGGAGTCGAATCATTTGAATCATTTGTCATCTCGGAAAATGGGCAGGAGTTCCTCCGTAAAAATCACATCATACATCGAAGAATCCCTTTATACAGTCCCTGGACCGGTAGCCTATGGGAGAGACTCTTGAGAGTGGTAAAGGATTGTCTCGTGAAAACCATCGGACGATCCTCCATTGAATATTTTCAATTCTTAACAATTCTTGCGGAAATTTCGGATGCCATAAACTCGAGACCTCTTACCTACACGTCAAGTTCTCAGGATGTAATTCCTCTCACGCCTAATTGTTTTTTGAAGCCTCATTCAAAAACAAGCATGGTGTGGAGAAATGAGAACGTTGCTCAACCATTTAAAACACCTACTAGAAATGCTTTGATCAAATCTCTTCGATCATCCTCAGACACTTTTGAAGAATTTCGGACCAGATGGTATGAAGAATATCTGCTAAGTCTCCGCGAGATAGGTAGAAATCTTTACCAGACTGGATGGAATAACTTGGTCAAAGTAGACGATGTAGTTATCGTACGTAGTCCTGTCAAAGAGCGCCCTTTTTGGCAGCTGGGCATCGTCACTCAATTAGTACATGGAGATGATGGAAAGGTTAGATCAGTTTTCGTCAAGTCTCCAGGAGGACAAGTAAATCATCATTCGATAAAGCACTTATATCCTCTGGAGCTGTCCTTAACTCATAGCGGGAACTCTCAAACAACGAACCCTCCATCATCAGTTCCATCTACCTCTACGACATCTTCTAGCCCAACGTCGATTTTAACAGCTAAGCCTTCAAGACCTAGTCGAAAAGCAGCTGTAGCTGCAAGAGCACGTCTTCAAGAGAGTGACTCTTCTGAATCTGATTCGGAATAATGTTAAAATCTCTCCAGCCAATTGTCTTGGCATAAGGAGAATACTCCAGGAGCGTTTGTAAATAGGTCTTTTTTACTTATTTGTCCTTTCTTTTAATGCCTCCACTAGATAGTTGGAGGCATCCCGCCCCCCGGAGTGTATAAAAATAATATAACCAAGTAAAAAGCTAACTCTGTGTTTGAATCGGAGCTTGTTTTTTTTCTCTACTTTTTTCTGGTGATCGAGTCGTTTATCAAAAACTAAACAATCTTTTTTTCTGTGAAAGTGAAAACTGTATATATTCTTAAAAAGCTAAGAATTATGTGATCATTTTTTTGACAAGTTTCATAATAATGGTATCGGTATCTAGGTTTCATATTAAAGGTATCGGTAACTAGGTTACATATTGAAGGTGTCGGTATCTAGGTTTCACCTTTAAAGGCTTTTTATTTGAACCAGTATTTGTTGTATATTTATTGAACGTATGTTTAATAATCTTTAAACAATAAAAGGGTATCAAGGTATCGGTATCAAGATTTCGTATCAAGGTATCGGTATCAAGGTTTCGTATCAAGGTATCGGTATCAAGGTTTCATATTAAGGTATCGGTATCAAGGTTTCAAATTTAAGGGTTTCATATTTAAACCTTTAATGTATATATAAACGTAAGTTTATAGTTTATTTAACAAACTTCCACAACCTGCAAAATATCCTTCGCTTGCATAACGCAAAGTAATATAATTGAGACCGAGGTCCTTTTTCATATCTTCTTGTTCGAAGCAATTTTTAAGTAAATTCCAGCACTTCGAGCAGTTAAATATATGCAATTAAAAGGAACCTAAAAAAGTTAAAAGGGCAGGTTTTATGACATTAAAATCTACTAAATATTTGTACGCCAGAGGTCGGGAATACTAATACGAGACCCTGGTTGAAGGAATAAATTTTCTTTCTTTTTTTTTTTTTTTTTTTTCTTTCAAGTAAAGTTGTAATATTCGACCGGTATTATTAGTCTTCACAGTAAACAAAAATGGTAAGTTTACCTTCTGATAATCAGGTGTACAAATAAAACTTTTAACAAGGTATAAATTAATTAAGACTGGTATTTTTATTACTCATACAGAATTGTGGAACAATTGTTCTTCTTGATTGTGAGGACATCTATTAAGTTAACCTTATTTCCGGTTGATCCTGCCAAGATATACAAATCCTTCGGCTAATGAGTTTCAGCTGTTTTTTCAATTAAGTAATTGCAATTTTACAATTTTACAATTTAATAACTTTAAAATAACAATTTAGAATAAAACCATTTATTTATTTTTTATGTTTGACTTACTTAATCTTACATAAAAAAAATTGAAAGAAAATTTAACTTTCTTCTGTTTATATATATATAGTATATATATATATATATATATATATATATATACATAAAGTGTATATATATAAAAAACTCTGAAACTAACTATATATATATATAGAGTTATATTATTATATTATTATATATATATATATATATATATATACATATTATACATATATATATATATATTATATATATATATATACGTATTTATATATATATAATAAATATATATATATATATTATATATAATATATAATATATATATATATATATATATATATATATATATATATATATATATATATATATATATATATATATATATATATATATTAGTATATATATATATATATATATATATATATATATATATATATATATATATATATATATATATATATATATATATATATATATATATATATATATATATGTTATTTTTAATATAGATATATATATATATATATATAATAATAATAAAAATAATACCCTTGTAGGTAATGGAATATTTTAGTTCATTAAAATATTAGATGTGTTTCTTATTATCCTTTTGTAATTAGTGGTATCAGCGAGAGAGATTGATTTATTAAAAACACTTAGAGGAATTAAAACGGAGAATGGTTTCATTAAAGTTATTAGTTTATAAAACACTTAGAGAACTTAAGATCGGAGAATGGCTTAATTAAAAAGTTAAAACATAGGACACTAATCGATGAAAAACATTATTTAAGGTTATTGTGGTACTTTTTTTTTTTTTTTTTTTTTATAAACGAAAAAATTATTAAATAAAAAAAAAAACAACCAACTAACATCCCACAAACCCTTCATTTTGATCTGTAGTTGAAGTTCTTCCCTTTACTTGAAAAAGGTCTAATGAACAACTTAGACGAAAGCTTGTCCCGTGATAACCATAAATAATGTGTTCCATCGATTAATGCCCCAATTTTGGCTTTAATTGAGCCATTCCCCGTTTTTAATTCCTCTAAGTGTTTTTAATAATTCAACTATTCTCCTTTTTGAATCTTCAAGAAGCTAATAATCAACTTTATCTGTTTATAATAAATAACTTTTCTGCTTATAATACAAGAGAAAGTACAAACATACTGCTATAATTTTCATTAAGGTTTAACATTAATGTTTTTACTTTTTAATTAAGCCATTCTCCGATCTTAAGTTCTCTAAGTGTTTTATAAACTAATAACTTTAATGAAACCATTCTCCGTTTTAATTCCTCTAAGTGTTTTTAATAAATCAATCTCTCTCGCTGATACCACTAATTACAAAAGGATAATAAGAAACACATCTAATACTTTAATGAACTAAAATATCCCATTACGCCAAGGGTTCTACAATTATTATTTAAACAATACACGTTCAAGTGGTTAATAACTATTTATATATATATATATATATATATATATATATATATATATATATATATTATGTATACTGGGGCAGTATAAAAATATATATAAGATATATATATATATAATATAAAGAGAACACAAAAAAAAAAGTAAAATATATATATAGAGTGAGAGATATATATATTTAAATTTATGTGAGTATATGGAGAAGGCTATTTCCAAAGAAAGATATAGTAAAGTGTTAAAAATGAGTTATTAGATGTTAATATATATTACATATATATATTATTATTATATATACATATATATATATATATATATTATGTATATAGCGATAACGAGCATGAACTAAATACATGAATTACCATAGTATGTGTTGATGATGCCATATATATATATATATATATATATAATATATATAAATATATATATATGTATATTGGTTATTGGTTGTTGTTATGCTATTATATATATACATATTACATATATATATATATATATATTATATATCTCTATTATTATTATTATTATATTATTATATTATGTTATATATATATATATTATATACATATATAGATATATATATATATATATATATATATATATATATATATATATATATATATATATATATATATATATATATATATATATATATATATATATATATAGTGTAAATAAAATAAATATTATAGAGAAGTTATTTCTTTTTACTTTTTAGCTAATGCAGAGTAATGCTTCCATTTTAAAACTAGTTAAATAATATTTCTTTTTCAATTATCAGGTCATAGCACCAGTCGCCGTTGCACTGGATCAAATCCAAGGGAGAAGCAGTGCTATCTGGGCTGCCTGATCCCCACCTTCATTGTGACCAAAAAAAGCTGATTGACTTGAAGACCAATGACAATCTCCAGTTCTGCGACCCTCTGGTCAATACCCTCCTTGACGCCATAGACAAGAGGTTCTCAAGCACCCCAATTTTTACATGATGTGGATGAGGGCTTTTGAAGAAACAATGGCCAAAAAGTCAGAGGTCAAGGCCCTGATGGAGAAGAAGGTGGAAGAGTTATTGCGGCGTACCGAACTCGAGAACGCCAACAGTACCAGCAGCAGCGAGGGAGAGGACATAGAAGAGAAGGACTACTACTGAAGCATCTGTGATGCTGATGATTACACTGAACTAACTCAAGGTCAACGTCATCAAAGATCAATCAAGAGTAAAGCTGCTCTCATTCTAAATAAGTGGTTGCAGGCGAAATCGACAGACAGCCTGTCAGACCTAGCTTTTAACAATGAGAAGGTACTCATTGATCTCTTTATAAGGTACAATACTGCAATGCCGTCTAGCGCTGCGGTGTAGCGATTGTTCTTCCTTGGCAAAGATATCTACAGAGCCAAGAGGAATTCTCTGTCAGATGAAAACTTTAATATGCTCATGTTTATGAAGGGGAACATACAAATACTGCAGAAGGCCAGAACCTAGTATTTATATTTTTATATTGATAAATTGTAATTAACTAATTCTTTGATTTCATTTCAAATCCTTTATTAACCTTTAAACCTTTATCTTTGGCTTTTACATACATTATAGAATCTATAACATCAGAGCATAAATTAGAAAATAAAATTTTATTATAAAAACACTGAGAAGCAAAGGGGAAAAAAATTAAATTTATTTAATAAGATATCCAAAGTTTTACTAGTTATATAAAGCAAGTAGCAACATTCCCATATTTTCTGGGTACGTGTCGGTAAAGAAAACTGAAAATTTTATATTATAATCTATAAAATAGGTGAAAAGAAGATGTAATAAATTTATTTTTAACATTTTCTTAAAAACCAAAGTCGTGTTTTTTTTAAACATTTTATTTATAATAAATTGAAATACATGAAAATTTGGATTTATCGATTTATCGGTTATCGCCTTATCGGCGATATTTTTATCACGAGTTATCGAATATGTTTTGTTATCGCACTATCGCGTATCGCGATAACATTTTTCGTTATCGTGCCCACCTATGCACACACACAGTTTCTTACTTGTGTAAAATATTAATGAACGCAAATCTAGTGTTAAAATGATTCTTTATTGTAAGAAATTTTATTCATTATTTTTTTTTTTGCTCTATTTTAAAATATGACTCCGGCTCAACCATTTCAAAGTTATGCATCTCCTCCTTCGGCTCCTGCCCTCTTCTGACCTATTTAATATATTTATCTTTTTTTCTTCACATTTTTGTCATTAGGGTTCGGTACCACCCGAAGAACGAGATAAAATTTAATACCACCGCATGTGTCTGCTTCAAGGAAAATTTTGGCAATCTAATTTAATCTTAAATTACTTCAATATTTGTCAGGCAGTTCAAGCGAAAAATAAAATATAGAAGTTCCAGTTATTGTACGTTGAAATAAAGCTCTTCCACGTAGTTTTAAGGTCTAGCCAATGGCATTAAAACTATAACAGTTGCGAAGGAAAATCTTAAAAATAAAGATTTATAATATAATAATAAAAAAATTATAAACTTAAAACCAGAAATCGGTCCTACTCTTTGAATATGCTGTATACATACTGAAAGTAACCTGAAGTCAAATTAATGCAGCTATCATTAACTTTAGATTAAAGAAGAATATCTTCATTTTCCAGAGATAAAAAATTTGGTATTTAACTTTTCAAGTCTTAGAGCTGAAAGATTTTACCTCTGAAAAGGAAAGTTTATTTTATTTTTTCTTATTTTCAGAGCAGGACAACTAACTAAGACACGGTGAATAGAGAAGGGTGTGTGGGAGAGAAAAGAGAGATTAAAAGGCTAAAATTGATTTGGCCTTTATGCAAACGAGGGAGAACAACCTTTCTATGACGATTACGGCTGCAAGTTTAGTACCAATCGGATAGAAAGGGCTTAACGCTGCAAAGACTCATGCCGGTCATTTTCTCCTCCCAGCATTCCTAATAACAATGACAATATTTACGTATAAGTATGGGATAATAGTCGGTTATAGGAATGCAACTACTTGCCAGGCCCACGGGAAGGTATATTGAACCGTTGATTGTTGTGGTAAGTGGGAATAAGTCTAGCAAAAAGGCTGATGCAGAGGTGTGAAAATGACGACTGCAGAGGGGTGAATATGACGATATGGGTGATTATGTACGAAATCATGTCTGGGACATGGCCACCGTCATAGCTTTTCGCAATTGCAGTTAGATACTCTGCAAGTATAAAAAGACGGTTATAGGTATGATCTTCTCCTTTCGCTGTTAAAAAGTCAAGCGGTGAAGTAGTAATTCTCAATTTTTGAAAGGCTTCAAGGATAGCGAGAAGAGCTCGAGTGGCAAGCAAAACTATAACCTAATGCATCTGCCACAGCTGCTGGATCAGAGATCGTATCGGTTAAAGTCAGGTCCCTAACGGAGGACTGCTGGTAAAGAATTGTGGAGCGGCAAGATAATATATATATATATATATATATATATATATATATATATATATATATATATATATATATATATATAGTCTGATATATATATATATATATATATATATATATATATATATATATATATATATATATATATATATATATATATATATATATATATATATATATTTATATATATATATATATATATATATATATATATATATATATATATATATATATAATATGTTCTTTTTAATGTTCCCACCGATTTCTTTTGTTAAAAACATATGCCTAATATAATTTTTTAGGGTTTATTATAATTATTATAATTATATATTATAATTAAGGCCATGTTGCTGGAAATGATTTATTCTAACTATAAAAATACGTGTACAATTTAGGTCGCAATATATATATATATATATATATATATATATATATATATATATATATATATATATATATATATATATATATATATATATATATATATATATATATATATATATATATATATATATATATATATATATATATATATATATATATATATATATTTATATTACATATGAGTTTCATGGATCAGTGAATTTTTTTTTTTTTATTAAATTTTCATATATTGTTAGTATATGATGACTAGCAATTAATTAAGATGCTGATGAGAAAGATACGAAATTTAAAATATTAAAAATTAAATAATAAAGTAAGCAAAAACGTTTATTTTGCATGAGAAAGAAAACACATTTGAGTGCAAAAAAGTGAAAGAATTTAAGGTAGGGTAAAAAAAAAAAATATTTCCGGGTAAAAATCGTTCCTTATTGATTTTTTTTTCATTTATTCATTCTTTGTTCTTAAAAATAATTATCATAACCTGAACTATGAGAGCCGTAAAGAAAAACCTAACCTATATGGATCGACGATGCAGTAAAACTCAACCTAACCTATATGATCGACGATGCAGTAAAACTCAACCTAACCTATATGGATCGACGACGCAGTAAAACTCAACCTAACCTAAATGAATCGACGATGTAGTAAAACTCAACCTAACCTATATGGATCGACGATGCAGTAAAACTCAACCTAACCTATACGAATCGACGATGCAGTAAACCTATAACTTAACCTAAATGGTTCATAAACGAGAGGGATCTACTTTGCCGTACCTTTTTTCTCTTCTTTTCGGGTTCCTCTAAATTAGATTTTCATTTAAGAAGTCTTCTCGCTTTTTTTGTATTTAAATTTTTTTGATCCAGCTAATAAGCACTCAAATTTATTCCTAGTATCCTATAATAACCAAATATATATATATATATATATATATATATATATATATATATATATATATATATATATATATATATATATATATATATATATATATATATATAGAGAGAGTATATATAAAAATCTATATATATATATATATATATATATATATATATATATATATGCAGATATATATATATATATATATATATATATATATATATAACATCACCATCATTACCCACATTCTTTCCCCAAGACCGGGAGTAAGGTATGTCTAATATATCGGAAACAGAAAAGTAGTAAAAGAATATGGCGCAAACCGAAAAGAAAGCCCAGCCTTACGCCCCTTTTATATCCTAAGTGAGAACTCGTCGCAGTCAGAAAAATCACCCTAGGGCTTCACGGGAGTGACGGTCCCTCACTAAAGCATCTCGTCAAATGTACGGTTCAACCCTTGTCCCAGGTGGGCCGCAACCATACCTCCTCACAAAATTCTGTCATTCACTCCTATTATGCACCTTTCTCCTCGCCTCTGCCAAACTCACAATCCTCTCCTTCGATCAATCCTTTACTGACTCAATCCACTTTTTCTTCGGTCTCCTCCCAGCACACTTACCATTATATATATCCGCTTAACCAACCGACTATTATCCATCCTTTTCACATGGCCAACCCATCTCAATGTACATTCATTTATTCTCTCATTTACTCCTTTCTTTATATCACACAACTAACTAATGCGTTCATTCCTTATTTTATCAATTCTTCTCACACCAACATGCCCAGTAGTAGGGCCATATTGGACCCCGAAAAACCCACCCCGAAAAACGAAAAACCCACCTACCTGACCTTTTCTGACCGCGACCTTTTTTGAGAACCCAAATTTTTTGAGAACCCAATTTTTGAGAACTCAAATTTTTTGAGAACCCAAATTTTTTGAGAACCCTAATTTTTTGAGAACCCAAATTTTTTGAGAACCCAAATTTTTTGAGAACCCTAATTTTTGGCAACCCTTCGAAGAAGGGTTGCGCCAAACGGTTGCGTCAGCAACCGTTGTACGTACCCCACCCTAATTTTTTGAGAACCCAATTTTTTGAGAACCCTATTTTTTGAGAACCCTATTTTTGAGAACCCAATTTTTTGAGAACCCTATTTTTTGAGAACCCTATTTTTGAGAACCCTATTTTTTGAGAACCCTATTTTTTGAGAACCCTATTTTTTGAGAACCCTATTTTTTGAGAACCCTATTTTTGAAGAACCCATTTGAGAACCATTTTTGAACCCATGAGAACCCTAATTTTTTGAGAACCCTATTTTTTTGGAGAACCCTATTTTTTGAGAACCCTATTTTTGAGAACCCTAATTTTTTGAGAACCCTATTTTTGAGAACCCTATTTTTTGAGAACCCTATTTTTTTGAGAACCCTATTTTTTGAGAACCCTAATTTTTGATGTCTTAACCTTGTTTGACCATGATATTTCGCCCTTGACCTTACCATATACCATGGGTCAATTTTGGCCCACGGTAATTTTTTGCCCACTCGTGGCCCACCCGTCACATATTTCGTTCCTAACTTGAACGCATGTATGGATCTATCCTAACTTGAACACCTACACACACACACACACACACACACACACACACACACACACACACACACACACACTACACTTATACACATTCACTATGACACTATATACACACATTCACTATGACACTTACATTTACCCATAGACACTCCATATACACTTACACACACACACACACACACACACACACACACACACACACACACACACACACACACACACACACACTTACACTTATACACACATTCACTATGACACTTATTCACTATAACACTTACATTTTCCCATAGACACTTACATTTACACTTATACACACGTACAAACACACTACCAACCCTTTGGTCTTCCATGGGTCAATTTTGACCCACGGTAATTTTTTGTCCTTCCTTTAGGGACTTAGCCCTTTTTTGATGACTTACACTTATACATACATTCACTATGACACTTACATTTACCCATAGACACTTACACTTACATTTACACGGTTCCCAATCACCGTAAAGAGTATCTAGTGATGTTCTATTAGTGTTCTATGAGTATTAGATGAGTGCCAGGTGAGTGCCAGGTGAGTGCCAAGTGAGTGCCAATGAGTGCCAAGTGAGTGCCAATGAGTGCCAAGTGAGTGCCACATAGTGCCAAGTGAGTGCCACATAGTGCCAACTGAGTGCCACTTTTTTCAAGCCTTTTCTAGCCTCCCCTGAGCCTAGAATAGCCCTAATATGGGTGTCTACCCCTAGGTTATAAGGTATGAGGAATCGATTGGTGTATATTACAATCTGCTAGAATGCTTCCTACTATGAGTTAGTATTTTTCTAACACTTATAAGCACTTTACACTCTCGCTTATAGACACTTACACGCAAACATATACATCTCATACACCACACGCACAGGTGCACCACAACTACACTCACACACCTGAAGCTCAATTTTGTTGTTCATCTTGATGACATCATCTTTACAGTCATCTATGATAACACTATATTGATGATTCATCTGATGACTCATCTTTGTCTAGCCTCTAGATCATAAGCTGCCCACCATGCCGCAGCAAGCCCCCTCCCCGCAAAGGATGGAGGCCCCGCAGGTGCGACCCGCCGCGCGAATGAAAAATATATATATATACTATAAGTCATTCATTTTTATTTCATACTTAAACATTTTTATTAAAAACATTTTCGCGAACCTAAAACTGTAACTCATTACAGCCCTATTATTTAACACATATATTTATTAACATTATTTTTTACTTAATATTTTTTACTTAATACTTTTTAATTTATAAATTTTTAAAAATTGTATGTAAGAAGAAAAAATCCAGAGTGTCTGCTATATAATCATTTTATTTTACTACAATTGTACGAAATTTTACTAAAAACATTAACATTACATACCTTAAAGCAGTAAATCAGTAAATCAATAAAGGTGTAACCTAACACCAAGAGGGGATTAGTATGCTACTTTCTGCTTTACTGTTTTTAACTCATGTTTTACTGCTTTAACTCATATGTTTTACTGCTTTAACACATATTTATTAACATTACATACCTTAAAGCAGTAAATCAGTAAATCAATAGAGGTGTTACCTAACACCTAAGGGATTAGTATGCTTTTGTTTTACTGCTTTACTGCTTTAACTCATGTTTTACTGCTTTAACTCATGTTTTACTGCTTTAACTCATATGTTTTACTGCTTTAACTCACATATTTATTAACATTACAAACCTTAAAGCAGTAAATCAGTAAATCAATAGAGGTTACCTAACACCAAGGGGGATTAGTATGCTTTTGTTTTACTGTTTACTGCTTTAACTCATGTTTACTGCTTTAACCTATGTTTTACTGCTTTAACTCTCTGCTTTACTGCTTAACTTTCTGCTTTACTGCTTTAACTCATATGTTTTACTGCTTTAACTCATATATTTATTAACATTATGTTTTTTATTTTGTTTTAATACTTTTTATTTATTTTTATTATTATTTTTATTTATTTTTATTATTATTTTTATTATTTTTATTATTTTATTTTTATTATTTTTATTATACTTAGTGTTATTTACTTCATGCCTATTGTTATTATTATTTAGAATACACATACACACACACACACACACACACACACACACACACACACACACACACACACCACACACACACACACACACACACACTTACACATACACACATTCGCTATGACACTTATACACACATTCACGAGACACTTACATTTCTACCATAGATGACCACATTTACACTTATACACTATGCGGTCACACAATTAATACCACACCTCCTACACTTATATACATTCACTATGATACTTATACACACATTCACTATGACACTTACATTTACCCATAGACACTTACATTTACACTACACACACACACACAGATTTACTTACACTCACACACAGATTTACCTACACTCACACACAGATTTACTTACACACACACAGATTTACTTACACTCGCACACAGATTTACACACACACACACACACACACACACACACACACACACACACACACACACACGCACACTCACCTACACATATAACGTATAATTTATTAAAACATTTTATGTTTTAATTAAACACGTACATTTATATTACTCATTCAAATATAACTAAAATTATTTCAAAGTTTCTTAAAACTTCTATAATAAATCAATCATTATCTTTGAACAATGAATTTATTATTAACTGTTAATACTTTTTGTTTATAAATTTTATAACTATCAAGTTTTAAAATAACTTTTACTAAAATTTTATGAAATTTTATTAAAAACATATATTTTACGTACCTTAAAGCAATAAATCAGTAAGGCCAGCCCCTAGCACCCCTCTACATCAAGCTATGCCACGTTTTGTTCTATTGACTTACTGCTTTACATCATCTTTAGCCATGTAATAAGTATAAAATAACAAAATAAGTTCTTCTCTGCTAACATAACATGTATTTTATTAAAATCATTCTAAGTTTTTATTTAAAAATAACAATTATTCACTTACATTTATATTATTCACTCGATGTTAACTAAAAATATTTCAAAGTTTTTTAAATAATTCGGGTTTTCTTATTATTATTATTATTATTTATAAACATTAAAAATCCATCAAGAGAAAACAAAACCCGCCCCCCTTCCAAAAAATAAACTGACCCTCTGTAAAATGTGTTGAAATAACTACTTAGGTCTAAATTTAGGATAACCTTTTGTAACCTGCTAGTGATTGAAGCTCAATTCCAGTCAAAATATATTTCAAACTGACCTTTCCTGTAAATGTGGTGCAATAACTGCGTTAGGCCTAAATTTAGGATAAGCCTTTTTGTAGAAGGGCTAATTTAATCCTAATACCAGGTCAAAAGGTAATTCCCGTATAGACAAGAATCATTGTTATTATTATTTTTATAAATATATTTCAAACTGAAACATGCTGGATCGGTAAGATCCTTTAAGCAGGTAAAAAGGAAATGTTTTCCTTACTTGTGATTGGTCGGGGTAATCCTTATCTCTATATGACCTCGTATGTGATTGGTCGAGAATTATTTTATCGTCTTTTGAAAATTAACGTTGTTCTTTAAACTTGTATTTGAGCAGGTGTGTGTTTTATTATCTTTTAGACCCAAACTCATTTTAAAATCATAGTCATTTTAGCTGTTAAGCGGTGCACAAGTTATCTGATTTGTATTAAAAGTGTTTTATTTTTACTAAGTGTATATCATATTTATAATAAATACTTACATTGAGGAATAATTATTAATTTCACTAGAATAGATAATAATTAATTCACTAGTTCATAAGCTAACCACCAGGGCTCAGCATGAGCCCCACCCGCAAAGGCAGCCAACCCCGCACCCGCTGGTGCGTCCCGCCGCGTCCCCGCCCGCCGCGTGCGCCCGCAGGCGCAATATTTCCGCGTCCCCGCCCGCCGCGTGCGCCCGCAGGCGCAATATTTCCGCGTTCCCGCCCGCCGTTAGTGTTATTTACTTCATGCCTATTGTTATTATTATTTAGAACACACACACACACACACACACACACACACACACACACACACACACACACACACACACACACACACACACACACACTCACTTACACATATAACGTATAATTTATTAAAACATTTTATTTTTTTTTTAATATCATGCCTATAATATATTATTTTTTAGAACACACATACACACACACACACACACACACACACACACACACACACACACACACACACACACACGCACACTCACTTACACATATAACGTATAATTTATTAAAACATTTTATTATTATACTTAGTGTTATTTACTTCAGGCCTATTGTTATTATTATTTAGAACACACATGCACACACACGCCCACACACACACACATACACACACACACATACACACACACACATACACACTTACACACACACATAAGCTGAAACATTTGATGCTTCAACTTTGATGCCTCAGCTTTTGATGCCTCAACTTTGATACCTGATGCCTCAACTTTGA
Organism: Trachelipus rathkii; assembly: GCA_015478945.1. NCBI lineage: Eukaryota > Metazoa > Arthropoda > Malacostraca > Isopoda > Trachelipodidae > Trachelipus > Trachelipus rathkii. Next base: position 24,685 of record JABUQX010127161.1, on the reverse strand, counting down.
TGCCTCAGTTTTTGATGCCTCAACTTGATGCCTCAGCTTTTGATGCCTTCAACTTTAATGACCAAGAACAGCCACCAAGATGACCTCCATCTTGATGGCGCGCGGATACCAATCTATATTGATGATTCATCCTTCAGGCCTATACGTTATTATTATTTAGAACACACTTACACTTATACACACATACACTATATCTCTTATTCACACATACGCACATACACATAGACACTTATGTTCACCCATAGACACCTTACACGTTCACACATTAATATATATATATATATATATATATATATATATATATATATATATATATATATATATATATATATATATATATATATATATATATATATATATATATATATATATATATATATATATATATATATATATATATATATATATATATATATATATATATATATATTTCATTCGCGAGGGAATATTGCGCCTGCGGGCGCACGCGGCGGGCGGGAACGCGGAAATATTGCGCCTGCGGGCGCACGCGGCGGGACGCACCAGCGGGTGCGGGGTTGGCTGCCTTTGCGGGTGGGGCTCATGCTGAGCCCTGGTGGTTAGCTTATGAACTAGTGAATTAATTATTATCTATTCTAGTGAAATTAATAATTATTCTCAATGTAAGTATTTATTATAAATATGATATACACTTAGTAAAAATAAAACACTTTTAATACAAATCAGATAACTTGTGCACAGCTTAACAGCTAAAATGACTATGATTTTAAAATGAGTTTGGGTCTAAAAGATAATAAAACACACACCTGCTCAAATACAAGTTTAAAGAACAAAGTTAATTTTCAAAAGACGATAAAATAATTCTCGACCAATCACATACGAGGTCATATAGAGATAAGGATTACCCCGACCAATCACAAGTAAGGAAAACATTTCCTTTTTACCTGCTTAAAGGATCTTACCGATCCAGCATGTTTCAGTTTGAAATATATTTATAAAAATAATAATAACTGATTCTTTGTCTATACTGGAATTACCTTTTGACCTGGTATTAGGATTAAATTAGCCCGTCTACAAAAAGGCTTATCCTAAATTTAGGCCTAAACGTAGTTATTAAATAATAATAACAATAGGCATGAAGTCAGTTTGAAATATATTTTGACCTGGAATTAGGCTTAAATCGCCCCGGGTTACAAAAAGGATTATCCTAAATTTAGACCTAAAGTAGTTATTTCAACACATTTTACAGAGAGAGGTCAGTTTCGTATCTGTAAGGAGTGCGGATTGTTGTGTTTTCTCGTGATGGATTGTCAATGTACATAGATAATAATAATAATAAAGAAAACCCGAATTATTTAAAAAACTTTGAAATATTTTTAGTTAACATCGAGTGAATAATATAAATGTAAGTGAATAATTGTTATTTTTAAATAAAAACTTAGAATGATTTTAATAAAATACATGTTATGTTAGCAGAGAAGAACTTATTTTGTTATTTTTATACTTATTACATGGCTAAAGATGATGTAAAGCAGTAAGTCAATAGAACAAAACGTGGCATAGCTTGATGTAGAGGGGTGCTAGGGGCTGGCCTTACTGATTTACTGATTTATTGCTTTAAGGTACGTAAAATATATGTTTTTTAATAAAATTTCATAAAATTTTAGTAAAAGTTATTTTAAAACTTGATAGTTATAAAATTTATAAACAAAAAGTATTAACAGTTAATAATAAATTCTTTGTTCAAAGATAATGATTGATTTATTATAGAAGTTTTAAGAAACTTTGAAATAATTTTAGTTATATTTGAATGAGTAATATAAATGTACGTGTTTAATTAAAACATAAAATGTTTTAATAAATTATACGTTATATGTGTAAGTGAGTGTGCGTGTGTGTGTGTGTGTGTGTGTGTGTGTGTGTGTGTGTGTAAATCTGTGTGCGAGTGTAAGAACTATAACTGTATATAATCCATGATATAATCCAGGTGGAGTATGAATGGTGGCCTATGATAATGGAGTGTCATAGTGAATGTGTGTATAAGCGAACAGTGAATGTGTGTATAAGTGTGTGTGTGTGTGTAATCGCATGTGTATAAGGTGTAAATGTAAGTGTCTATGGGTAAATGTAAGTGTTATAGTGAATGTGTGTATGTGTGTTATAGTGTGTGTGTGTATGTGTGTGTGTGTGTGTGTGTGTGTGTGTGTGTGTGTGTGTGTGTGTGTGTATGTGTGTTCTAAATAATAATAACAATAGGCATGAAGTAAATAACACTAAGTATAATAAAAAAATAAAAATAAAATAATAAAAATAAATAAAATAATAAAAATAAAAAAAATAATAATAAAAATAATAAAAGTAATAATAAAAATAAAAAACATAATGTTAATAAATATATGAGTTAAAGCAGTAAAGCAGAAAGTTAAAACAGTAAAGCAGAAAGTTAAAGCAGTAAAACATGAGTTAAAGCAGTAAAACATGAGTTAAAGCAGTAAAGCAGTAAAACAAGAGCATACTAATCCCTTAGGTAAGGGTAACACTTATTGATTTAATTGATTTACTGCTTTAAGGTATGTAATGTTAACAATATGAGTTAAAGCAGTAAAAACATATGAGTTAAAGCAGTAAAACATGAGTTAAAGCAGTAAAACATGAGTTAGATGAAGCAGTAAAACAAAAGCATACCAAGCCCTTAGGTGTTAGGCTACACCTCTATTGATTTACTGATTTACTGCTTTAAGGTATGTAATGTTAATAAATATGTGAGTTAAAGCAGTAAAACATATGTTAAAACAGTAAAACATGAGTTAAAGCAGTAAAGCATGAGAGTTAAAGTAGTAAAGCAGTAAAACAAAAGCACACTAACTCTTGGTGTTAGGTTACACCTTATTGATTTACTGATTTACTGTTTTAAGGTATGTAATGTTAATGTTTTTAATAAAATTTCGCACAATTGTATAAATAAAATGTTTATTTATCAGACACTCTGTTTTTTTTTCTTCTTACATACAATTTTTAAAAAATTATAAATTAAAAAGATTAAGTAAAAAGTATTAAGTAAAAATAATGTTAATAAATATACGTGTTAAATAATATATTGTAATGAGTTTACAGTTTTAGGTTCGCGAAAATGTTTTTAATAAAAATGTCAAGTATGAAATAAAAATGAATGACTTATAGTATATATATTTTCTATCTGCGCGAAAGGGGGTCGCACATGCGGGTGCGGGGCCTCCATCCTTTGCGGGGAGGGGGCTTGCTGCGGCCTGGTGGGCAGCTTATGATCTAGAGGTAGACAAAAGATGAGTCATCAAAGATGAATCATCAATATGTGTATAAGATGACTCATCAAAGATATGAGTCATCAAAGATGAGGCAACAAAATTGGAGCTTCGAGGTGTGGAGTGTAAGTGTAAGTGCACCTGTGCGTGTGAGTGTGGCGTATAAGGGAAGGTGTGCGTCTATGGCGAGTGTGGTGCTTACAAGTGTTTATAAAAATAACTCATAGTAGGAAGCATTCTAGCAGATTGTAATATACACCAATCGATTCTCATACCTTATTACCTAGGGGTAGACACCCATATTAGGGGTATTCTAGGCTAGCTAGAAAAGGCTGAAAAAAAGTGTCGAAGGCACTATGTGGCACCTACTTGGCACTATGTGGCACCTCACTTGGCACTCATTGGCACTCACTCGGCACTCACTTGGTACTCATTAGCACTCACTTTGGCACTCACCTGGCACTCACCTGGCACTCATCTAATACTCATAGAACACTAATAGAACATCACTAGATACTCCTTACGGTGATTGGGAACCATCAAAGCCATCAAGTTAGCGTGGGTCAAAATTGACCCATGGTATCTGGCAAGGTCAAGGGCGAAATATCATGGTCAAACAAGGTTAAGACATCAAAAAAGGGCTAAGTCCCTAAAGGAAGGACAAAAAATTACCGTGGGTCAAAATTGACCCATGGAAGACCAAAGGGTTGGTAGTGTGTTTGTACGTGTGTATAAGTGTAAATGTAAGTGTCTATGGGAAAATGTAAGTGTTATAGTGAATAAGTGTCATAGTGAATGTGTGTATAAGTGTAAGTGTGTGTGTGTGTGTGTGTGTGTGTGTGTGTGTGTGTGTGTGTATGTGTGTGTGTGTGAGTGTAAGTAAGTCTATGGGTAGATGTTAGTGTCTATGTGTATATATGTATATGTATATGTGTGTGTGTGTGTGTGTGTGTGTGTGTGTGTGTGTGTGTGTGTGTGTGTGTGTGTGTGTGTGTGTGTGTGTGTGTGTGTGTGTAGGTGTTCAAGTTAGGATAGATCCATACATGCGTTCAAGTTAGGAACGAAATATGGGACGGGTGGGGCTACGAGGGCAAAATTACCATGGGCCAAAATTGACCCATGGTATATGGTAAGGTCAAGGGCGAAATATCATGGTCAAACAAGGTTAAGACATCAAAATTAGGGTTCTCAAAAAATAGGGTTCTCAAAAAATAGGGGTCTCAAAAAATAGGGTTCCTAAAAATAGGGTTCTCAAAATAGGGTTCTCAAAAATAGGGTTCCCAAAAAATAGGGTTCGCAAAAAATAGGGTTCTCAAAAATTAGGGTTCTCAAAAAATAGGGTTCTCAAATAGGGGTCTCAAAAAATTAGGGTTCTCAAAATTGTACCAAAAAATAGGGTTCTCAAAAAATAGGGTTCTCAAAAAT
>JABUQX010127161.1:12500-15000 GCA_015478945.1 Trachelipus rathkii | reverse complement strand
ATATATATAGTATATATTAATATATAAATGGTCTGACTATTATGCTTAGAGATAGTGATATTATGATATCTTTCCGGCAAAGCTCCAAACCATGTTTAGTCAGGAATCTCCCCGATATATATATATAATATATATATATTATATATATATATATTATATATTATAAGATATTAATATATAGATACTTATATATATATTATATATTATATAATATATATATATTATATATATAATTATAATATATATTATATATAGAAATATATAGTTTTGACCGAATATAATATTTATTCAAACCTTTTGCTTATTTAATATATTATATCATATATTATATTATATAGTATATAATATATATATGTATATTAATATATATATATATATATATAGTCATATATATATATATATTATATATACAATAATATATATATAATAATATATGTTAACCATGTTGATCTTAAAAAAAATTTTCATGGTGGAAAAGTTCTGGTGAGGTTGAAAATCCGGGGGGGGGGCCATTGCCCTTACCTGCCCCCCATAATGCGCCCGTGTATATATTCGGCCGCGGCTCGTCCTAAAAAATATTGGTAGTTGCATTTTTGCATTTTACTCACACACCACACACAATATATATATATATATATATATAATATATATATATATATATATAATATATTATATATTATATATATTAATATATATATATATTATATATTTTATAATATATATATATATAATATATATATATAATATTATATATATTATATTATTATATAATATATTATATAATAATGTGGTGTGATGTATTGTGATTTGATGTGTTGTGTGTGGTGTGCTTGGTGTGTTGTGTGTGCGCGCGTGAGTGGCGTGTGTGTTCAAAAAAACGAGAGCATATGAATGACCGCTAAAAGCATAATCTTAGAAAAAATTAAAAAATTTTACAAAGTTATAATGGATGTTAACTTACCTTTTACAATTTTATTTTTAAAAATAAAAATACCGCTCTTCTATCTTTTGATTGAGCAAATTTATCAATCACGTTGTATTATTTAAAATTCTTGTATTGCCCATTATAAGTCTTCTCGATTCGAAGCTGACTAAGGCGGGAAAGTCTTTCTTGCCTCATGGTGTTTCTAAGAAAGGTTTTATAATCCTTTTTAAATAAAGAAAACAGCGCTCTGCTTTGGACGTTTCATCGGAATGGTGATTGAAAACTCTTCAATTAGTTCACACTATTTACTAAGAGTGGGCTTCAAGTGATTTTCTGTACATGAATCGAATAAAAGCTTTATGGTCCGAGACATAGAACGAATTCTTCTTAGGCTATTAAATATAGATATTCTGTGTTTAAGTTTCTTATTGTCAATCTGAAAAAGTGTACACTTTAACAGGTGTTCTTTACAATTTTTCTCAGGAAAGGAAATAACGTGCAACAACTTAAAATGTCCTGAGAAATCTTGTAAATCTAGCTTTTATCTGACAAAATAATGAGAGATGATTTGATAGAGGGATGGGCAGGGTGTGTAAAAGGAGATGGTTTGAAAGTAAACGTAGATAAGAGCAAGGTTATGTTTGTGAGTGAGGACAGTCCTCGGTGCGAGTTTATGTTGGATGGTGAGCAACTGGGAACAAGTGTCGTAGTTTAGAATATTTAGGAGTATACTGTGGACGTGAAAAGGGGAACGGGATGATGGAGAGTGTAGTAAGGCAGAAAGTTATGAATGGTAGGAAGGTAGCTCGTGTTTGCAATTAAATCCTTTGGTGGATGTAAAAGGACTACGTTGTTGAGTGCGCTATAGGGTCTTGCATGAAGATGATTGTTACCTGTGTTAGATGTACAGCTAGAGAACTGATGGTCTGGAATAAGAGGAATAGATCTAAGTACAAGTCGGTTCGCAGGACAATCTCTAGGAGGCTGTGTTAGGTGTGGGGACGCATTGATTAACATGAGAATGAAACGTATTAGGGGGTTTGTGTGGTGTGAAGAAAGGAGTAAAGACGAGGAATAAACGAGGAGTACATGAGATGGTTGGTCCATGTGGAAGGATGGATGATAGTCGTTGGTTAAACGGGTGTATATAGTGGTGAGTGTGTTTGGGAATCGACCGCTAGAAGAGAACGAAGAAAAAGTGGAATGAGTCAGTAAAAGAATGCCTTGAGGGAGAGGAATGTGAGTTTTGCAGAGGCGAGAAGAAAGGTTGGCATAATAGGAGTGAAATTTCGGGTGGTTTTGTAAGGAGGTATGGTGCTTGGTTTTTGTCTCAGGGGATGAACCCGCACATTGACGAGATAGCTACAGTGAGGGACGTCGCAGTCCCTTGAAGCTCATAGGCGGGGATTTCTTCTGACATTGCGACGTTCTCACGTTAAAGTATAAGATGGAGGGCGGAATTAAGGCTGGGCTTATCTTTTTCGACTTACATCATATTCTTCACCATTCTGTATCACGGTGTGTTACACCACCTTACACCCAATCAGTTGGGTAACAGGGATAATTATAATAATA
>JABUQX010127161.1:0-7500 GCA_015478945.1 Trachelipus rathkii | reverse complement strand
AAAGAGGAAGTTGCATTAATAGTGTGTTCATCGGATGCCTTGTTCCGGGTGATCTAGATGTGGCTGGGTCTCTTGTTAAAGATTCCCCCCCCTGATCGTGTGGTCCCACCGAGGAGCCGAGAGACTCCATACGTATCTTCTATCCTGCCATCTTTCGCTGGTGTGTAGGCACTAATGGTGTTCCCTTTGTTAAAAAAAATATAAATAAATAATTTATAATACTCCCCTTATTGAACAGTTTCTGGATCAGATATATAGCTATGTGAATTATACACTGTATTATTTAAAAATGAATAAATATTACTACCATAGGAGTGTACCCAACTCATATAAAGAATTTTAGTTATTATGTAGAGACTTCTGGGTAGTGATTCTACTTCACTAGTTATTACCTCCGGTGGACGATTTACTTTTAGTGAGTGTTAATTATGCATTAAAAGTAAAAAATAATTTAATCTTTTTAGTAAGTGATCTAAGTTTATTTATTATTAATTACATATTTAGTTATATTTTCGATTATATTACTATATATTTTAAGTTAGTAAAGTAAAATAAAGTTAGTAAGATAATCTATAGTTGATTTATTAGAAAGTACTATTCTATATTATATATCTCTATTCTTTTTTAAAGGTTATACATTTTTCTAAGAACACCGTCTATAATGTCTATCGAATCTGAAATTATTCCTATATATTTAATTCCCATTTCTAAAGCACGGTCTGTTAGTCATTATAGTTTACTCTAAAACGTCTTCATTAGGTATATGGAGGATTCCCAAATATAATATCATAAAAGTCAATGAGATGAACTTTTAATATTGATGCCCCAAACAAAGCGTCAACATTATACATACAATAATAGTGATGGTATTAGATGAAGATCTCCAATTTTCTATATTGGAGTAATCGAGTTGTTGCTTACGGTCTGTCTAGGTGGGCTATGTGGTATGGCGTAGTACCAAGATAGAGTCGCCAGCTCTTTATTGTTTAGCAGTTTTCCCGATGCGACTTATAGCCGAAACATATGTATTATCTGAAGGTGTTCTTATTATTATGCGAACTGTGCCATTATTAAAATAGGATATATAAGTCCTAACATAGAAGGACACTCATGCCCTACTATTATATTTGAAGTGGCTATGGTTAAGAGCGTACCCCTACCCCAATAAAATCTCCGCCCCATAGATCCTGCCACTATGAAATGATATTGACAAGACAAAGCTCTATTATTAATTCACTAATCCAAATCCTACCCTGATGATATACAACAACCTTTTGGTTATGCATGTATTCTGTGAATAATGCTCTGCGAGGCCCTTACTTTTTCTCGTCTACCCGCAAATATATGAACCCCTCCTGCCTCTCTCAGTCCCTGTGAGGTCCGCGGGTTACGAAGTTAGTAACAAATAGGAAATTCCCGAAAAGATTTGGTACTGTTATAATAATGAATGTTTGAATAAATTTCATATCTAAAATGAGTATCGACGTCTGATAGAGTTTGCCCAGCATAAACAAATTATAGGTTCACCATAAATTGCATTTTAACGATAAGTATCAGGCTGAATAATGGGCCAGAGCTGCTTTTAAGGATATTTTGCTGATTTGACCTTCACTATTTTGCTCTTCAGTTTCATTGTTGTTGGCTTTCTTCATGCTCTGACATGCCAGGTAAGTTAGGAATAAAGTAGCTGGATATTTATGTGAATTTCTCTTATGTGTTCTAAGTTCGGTATTTACGTACAGAATTACAGAGTTCCAAGTCTTAGTTTCTGAACGTATAATTTGAAATTGATGACTTAATCTTCTTCCATTTTTATCGAACAAAATTTATGATATAAATAGATCTGTCGTGAATAAATAACTTAACCATCTAATATCAAAGGTATTTTTAATTCAGCTTAATGAATACATCATGACTATCTTGTAAATGTTTTAATGGATATTATATAACGGCATCTGCTCTAAAATAGAATTACGGTCATCGCAACATTTGGGGTTGTTTAAATATCTACCAACACATCGATAAGTCATTTTTAATATTCCCCTATATATAAATTACCCTTTGACACGATGGAATATCCAGCTGGGCAAAAATAATTACATCTAAGGGATCTTTCAATGCCTGTTGAAGTAACATCTACCAAAATCCTATTTATCATAAAGGCTATAATATAGACGAGGAAGAGGGTAAACTTCTTCTATGTTATTTATTGAATTATATAAAATAATATGCAGACGTATATAACCCGCTTGTTTGAATAATGAGTAAATGTATGATATTTTGAAGAGACGTAAAATTTGTGTAGGCATATAAAAATTGGTAAAGCCATAACAAACGAACACGTGAATTCAAGTGTAGGTATCTATACTAATGTGATTTTAGTTATGTGAAATGAAATCGCTAATGGTTGCCACGTTATAAACACAAACTTGTGATATATGATAAACATCTATTAAGATCAAAAGGTTTGTGAGTTAAAACTGTAACTAAAATTGATGTTACATATTGCACTGTAATGAGTTTAATTAAGGTATGAGTAATATTGGACGTATCACTCGTCTCTTATCCTTTATGGCAGCTAATAAAGATGGTGGTCGTCGTTCCATCATTCGGTTTCTGATAGCAGAAGCCAAAGTAGATTAGTTATGGACTCCTAACTCATTCAAAAGAGGGGGATATATATTAAAACTGATTTTGGAGCTGATTTGTGTAGGAGTTTAGCTGTCTTTAGCTATTCCCTACAGTTTTTAGTGTTACTTCTACCTATGATATTTTAGAAAGTCGTGTAGCTACAAGTCTATTCTATCGCTCATTCTTTCTGATATGTTAGAAGTATCCATTTACCTCCACTCCTGGGTTTGTTAAGTGTTCTATACTGTCTGTTTGGTGTCGAAGATCTATCTTGAACTCCCATGATAGAGTCTTGTGCGACTTCAAAAAACAACATTGAGACCACATTAGTGACCTAAATTCGAGAGCTGAATATATTTTAATATTAATTTCGCTTTATCCAGTAATAAGTATAAATAACGACTTTAATTTTTTCATTATATTATTATAAATTGATGTAATATATAATAAACTTTATTTCTTTCATCAATATTAATTTTGACTCCAATAATTTATTTACTTTTATCACATATCTCAATATTTTAAGCACTGAACTGACGAGAAAGTATTGCATAATTTTTTATATTTATTTTTTTCTAAATTAATTAATGTATTCATGATCATTCAATTAGGGGGTTTAGCTCCCTGTACGCTCCCTGTATTCTACCAATAATAAAATTAGTATACGTATCGTAGGCCGATATAAAATCAACTTCGGACTCAGTCCATAGAATTAAAGAGGGGTGGTTAAAAATTAGAGTAAGTCAACTTTTTCGTCTATTTTGCGTTATTTGTTTAGATTGAGTATATATTTGGGGTGTATACGCAACGAGATACAACACGTACCCTGCGACTCTCTTCAATCTCTACGGAAGAATCGCAGAAAATAAACGTGTTACCCCCCTCTGATCCCCACCGGAGTACTCGCTCCGAATGGGCCTCAACGCTCAACGATTTTATTCTCTTATCTTGACTTATTGTAATTATCATTTATCTAATTATTACTTATATACTAGATCAACTGCACTCCTATAATATAATCACCTCTATTCCATCCGACTGAATTACCCAAACCTGCTCAGGTTCTCGGTTTGTTTATGCCAGAGTAGTGCGTACTTACTATTTTAATGATAATATGTTAATAGAATGAAAAAGTTTTTTTCATTTTTTTCTGCTTCATTCACTACCATAATAGAGATTCTGCTATCTAGTGATACTTCACGATCTGGGAATCTCGCATATCGTCCCGTATATTGGATTTTTCTGCTACTTCATGACCCACGAGCAACCAATTACTTTTCCGCGAGAGAAACCTATTCTCTAGTCTGTTTTGTCAACTACTACAATCCATCTCTGACAGAAAGTGGTTAGGATATTATATAAAGCATGTACTAAAAACAACACTGCACAATCTTGATCATTAATATATGCTATGTCTATGCCCTGTTACCCAAACTAATCCTGTAAGTATGAAGATAGACCACCATTAATGCAAAGTGATATGCAGGAGGCTTACAATAGCTAATGACCCCTCATTTTAACTATAAAAATAAAACATAAAAAACACTACAATAAAGGATGCACCTGGCAAATAGCCTTCTACCTCATTGTGTCTGTGAGCGAAGAGATAAAAAGAATTCAACAGGGTCAATATCGTTAATTTCACCACTATATATTATATATATATATATAATAATATATAATATAGATTATATATATATATAATATTAAATATATATATTAAATAATATTATAATAATTAATATATATATTATTTATTAATAAAAAAATATATATTAATATATATATATATATATATATATATATATATAATATATTTAATTATAAATATATATATATATATTATATAAATTAATATAATATATATATAGTATATATGGTTCCATGTGAATAATTATGTATTTGACTTATGTGTCCCGCTCTCGCTAGCTTCTTCAGGCGTCCAACGCTCCCCCACAAAAAAAATATAAAATAAAGCGCTAATATTTTTGATTTTACTTTATAATACTTGTTTTTTTTCCTTCTGTCAGTGTGGGGTCTTAAAAAAAAAAAAAAATATATAATCACAAGGAATTCCAAAAACCCTGTATCCTTATTTTCTCTGTAGAGTTCAGCTATTTTGGTGATATTTTTAGCATTGATAGTGTATTAATTTATTATTTATTGTTTACATTTCATGAACGCCACATTATATAATTTTTATTTTTACCATAGATAATGCTCGCAGACATATCCCCTCCTTTTCTCTTGATATCTCTTATTAAAGTATTTTAGTTACCGATTTTAAAATGGGATTATAATAATGGTGCCTAATCTCTAAAGGCTGGCTTATATTATAATGACTATATACCTATATTATATATAATATATATAATTATATATAATATATATATATATAGTATATATATAAATATATATATATATATATATATATAATACTTATAATATATTATTTTATATATTATAATAATTATATAATATATATATTATTAATATATAATATATATATAATATATATTATATATATATATATTAATATATATAATATATATTATAATATATAATTATATAATATATATAATATATAAATATTAATATATATATATATTATATATTAATATATAATATAATATATAATAATATATATATTAATAAATTATAATATTATTATAATATATATTAATATTAATATATATAATATTATTAAAGCAGCACCCCCTTGACAAGAACCACGATGCCCTGCACACTATGTATAAAATAAAATTAAAGTGACTAAATGTTATACTAAAACTAATTAAGTTAATGTGCCCATCCGTTATAAGATTCAATCCAAATATATATCAACTCAAATTGTGGGCAAGGATTGTATAAGCACCATGCAATATTTCCACGATAAATTATTGCTATTTGAATAATATAAGTAGCTGATTAAGCGAGAATTTACTATTATTACTTTTTAAATTCATGACAATGTTCTGTCACAACTGGGTTATTAGTACACATCATTATTTGATTATATATATATATATAACAGATAAATATCGTCAAGAAATAGCAATAATGACATACACAATAGAATATCCAGAGAGTACGAGATATATAGACTTTCGGAACTTTATTTAGAAAGAATTTAAAATTAGTGACAGGTCCAAAGAGATATGTGTAAATACTCAAAATACAACTCCATCCGCTGTATTACATTCTTCTGTTTTTATTTCCTATTATTCTGCCTAAGGTATATCGATACCAAGTACATTATGTCACGTCCTGTTTTAATTTCCTCCATTTATTTCTCATGGTGTGGACTCGACCGACGGATTGGCGGAACAGACGGCGGGGGCTAATCCCACACCCCCCCCCCGTCGGTCCACGGAGGCCGAGAGTCCCGATCTCCCTGCTCACATCTTATCGTGATTATACCTTATTCATTAAGTAGGTATTCCTTTGTTATAAAAAAAATAAGATCATTTTAATTCCCTTTATCACACTATATAGTATACATTTATCTAAAGGGGTCACAATAAAAATTCCAATTTTAGGCTGGGGTGAGCTGTCCCCAGTTGTTATCTACCTATACCTAACCTTAAAATATATGGACTCAATAAAATTCGGTAAATCTAATCATGCACGATTTTTACTATTAATAACCAAATAAAATAATGTAGAGCTTTTTAATGGCTATCTTAAGACTATTTACTGTAGTTTATTATTCCGGTATATTGTTTTTTTATTAGTGTACTGTAGTTCATTATATTTTTCACTATAAAATTTTCAATTTATTACTCATAGCCCATATTGTTATATTGATACTATTTCTTTACGTATCAAACTACCAAAGAATTTTTTACCGAAATGACTTTCAAACTTGATAAATATAATGCATATATAGTAATAGTCTATTATTAAAGTAGGATTATTGATACCCCAACACTGAATGGATGGGTTCCTCTCATACTGATTTAGGTTGAGGGAGGAAGAAGAATCAATCAGCATATATATTCCTATAAATCACGATCGTGGTATAAGCAAGTAATTAAAGAACCCATACACGACCAATATTTATGAACTAATACACTATATATTGACCTATATGTTATTCTAACCACTAGGTCCTCCTCCTCTTATATACACTACACTTACCTTCACTACGTTAAAATTCATTGACCACAACCATATATCATATTAAATTGTTACTTTCTCTATCCACAGCTCATATCCTGCTCACTATTCGTATTATTCTGGCACTTATATTTATGATATCGGAGCAGTAATTAGGGATATGCGTTGCTTCTACGTTATAACTATAATTGGAGTGAACTGCTTTGACTCGTCACGTGAGGCTTCACTGCACCAGAAAAAGTGAGAGCTGTACTCTTTTATATATGGGATATTAGAGCAGGTTATCAACTCCTCTTTGACTAAAATCTTTATTTCATGCACCTTATAAAAATCCATGGTACTAAATCTTAGTCTTATGCTAATATAATATATATATATATATATACTATATATATATAATACTATATCATACCGTTCTATTAGTTATCAGTAAGTATATAGAGACACAGTTAGCGTATATATATCGGGTTGTGATAAAAATTCTACTTCTCCTAATCATCTCATTGCTATATTCATTTCAGCTATAGATCGTTATGCAGTAGTACTCTCTGACGAGCAAAGCCAAAACTTTCATATATAACTCGAAAGATAGGGTTTATGACTTGACTCTCCTTTAGTTTCATCCTTACTGACAAATACTTTCTCCTCTTGCCCAAATCAACTTCATCTAAACAACTTCTGATAAATCATCTACTATTCCTCCTGTCATTTATTCGCTTGATGTGAGTTATCTGTATGTACAAACTCCAA
>JABUQX010127160.1:25000-27500 GCA_015478945.1 Trachelipus rathkii | reverse complement strand
ATATATATAGTTATTTATAATATGTATATATATAGTTATATATATATAAATATTATATGCATATATTTATATCTTTTTATTATTGTTTTTATTATTATTATTGTTTGACTGCGACTTTATATAGCTAGTCTAACAATAATAATAATAATAACGATCATAAATGCTAATCAAAAATAATAAATAGATTTACATATATACATGAAGTTATATATTATTTTTTTATATATTATTTCCGTATTGTTACCTATTGTTGTTATTATATATATATATATATATTATTATTCATTATTATAAACATATTACGTTTAAATATGCTGGCAAAGGTGATGGATATATATATATTGGTGCCATATATATATATATATATTATTGTTATTATATATATATATATATTATTATTATATTATTATATATATGGTATATATATGGTATATATATATATAGATATAGTTATTATTATATATACATATATATATATTATTATAGTTAATAGATATATACATATATATATACATATACATATTAATATTACTGTCATATATTACATACTTCATATTATTATTGTTATTATTGATATTATTATTATATATTATATATTATTTATTATTTATTATTATTGTTATATTATTAAGTATATTATTTATATATATATTATTAAGATATATATATATTTATTATATATATATTATATATACATATATATCTATATATATATTATATTATATATATTATTATTATTGCTTTCTGAAGAAAAAAACTTAACACGTTTATGCAGACATTATTTCATTATTACACATGTCCATATTTATGAGTTGCTATTCAAACAGCACATATCACTGGTTATTTATTCATTATTACATATATATATATATATATATATATATATATATATATATATATATTATTATTATATTTATATATATATATATATATTATTATTATTGGTTATTATTATTATCTGGTACATACAAACACACATATATATATATAAAGATATTACATATTATTATTATTATATTATTATTATTATTATAATATATTATAATATTATTGCTATTATTATTATTCATATATTACATAGCATATTATGTGATATTGAAGAAGAAAGATATATTATTGTTACATATTATACATATATTACATATATATTATTATTTCATATTATATTATTACACTAAATCAGTATAATATTATATATTATTATTATTATTTATATTATTATTATTATATTATATATATATATTATTTATATATATATATATATTATATATATATATTATTATTATATATATTATTATATTATATATTATTTATATTATTATTATTATTATTAAGTTATATATTTGATATATGTTGGTTAGAGGATCTGTTTATGGTAGAGCACTCAAGCTTACAAGAGAGAGGCCCAGGTTCGAGACTGGGTGGGGAGAATATGAGCTATTCTCTATTAACTCTAGCTTCGTCCAACTCAGACGTTAATGAGTACATTGGTAGGGTGCTTTGCTACTAGTGGGAAAAGTTCCCGGCATCCGCGATAGGCCTGACCAGCCAGCGGATTTAGTCGTTAGGCCCGTGGAACCCAAGGACCTTTCTCGATGGGTCCCACTGACATTCGTTCTAAGCACGTGACCATACCATCTTAGTACCCTTTGATTTGCTCTTTCCATCAGACATTTCTCTTATCGGCACATATCCCTTATCCTTATATTTCTAATTCTATCTACTTTTATTCCACAAATATTCGAAACCTTTCATTTCTAAAACCTCAACTCTTTTCTTCATTTTAGTGTTTAATTCCCACGTCTCACATCCATACAGAACAAATATACACTCGAACAATTTCATTTTTACCATCCTTGTTAAATTTTCATTTTTCCATAATTCTCTAAGGCTGCTTAATACTCTTTCACCCTCAGCAACCCTATGGTCAATCTCTTCTTTCATGCCTCCGAAAGCCCCAATATCCGTTCCTAAGTATCTAAAAACTGTTGTCTCTGCTAGGCTTTCCCCATTCACCTTTATGATATCCAACCCAGATTGAGAATCGTCTCCTTTTGGTTTTGCACTAATTTTCATCACTTTACTTTTAGCTGAATTAATTTTTAATCCTTTTCCTTGGCACACTCGTTCAAACTCAAGCACCAAATCACGCAGTTTTTCCTTTGTATCGGCAATCAACACAGAATCGTTGGCAAAAAGTAAGACGCTTATCTCCCAATTACTTTCATTCAGATTCATATCAGCTCCTTTCCCAAATCTATCCATATCCTTAACTACACTATCTATAAAGATATTAAACAACCATGGAGACATAACACAACCTTGTCTCAGACCCACTCCTATTTTAAACCACTCCCCCTTCCTTCCTGTTAATCCTAACACACCCTCTACTGTTCTTGTAAAATGCTTTAATCGCCTTTAATAGCAAACCATTTATTCCATAACTTTCTAATGTTCTCCACAACTTCCCTCTTTGCACTCTATCATATGCCTTTTCCAA
>JABUQX010127160.1:0-15000 GCA_015478945.1 Trachelipus rathkii | reverse complement strand
GTTTCTAAAGCTTCTTGTTAAGAATAGATTCGAAAACTTTTAGGAAGAAGAGAGGTTAAAGCGATAGGAGGATAGTTATCTATAGTCCCACTTCTTCAGCACATGCTGAATGAATGCATTTTTTTAGAAGAAGGGAAAGGTTGAAGTTTATAGGCAGTGAGGAAGCAGGTTACCAAGGCCGGGTGAAAGCTCAGAATCACAAGGTTTTGAGGACCACTGCAGAAATAACTTTAACACTCTCCACCTTCTTAATATTAAGCTCAGAGAATGCAGAAACAAGATTTTAATGAGTTGAAAGGAGGTCGCGAGAGGGGGAATAGCTCTGGGACCGTCTAGAGTGGAATTAAAGGAAAAGGTTTGAGCAAACAGTTCAGCTTTAGCAGAAGTTAAGACTGCAGTATTACCGAAAGAGTTCCAAGAGGATGAAGAGTGGAAAAAGCAAAGTTGGAGTTGACATTTTAAAATTGCATAATGTCATAAAGAGTGTGAGGTAAAAGAACCAGAAAGATTGTTGCAATTTCTACGACGAGAAGCTTTTAGAGTCACGAAGACCAGATATTTTGCTAATCAGAAATGAAATGGAATGTATTAAAGCAAAATTTCTGGATTTGAAGACAACGATAATTTCTGATAAACCAAGATTTATCAGCATTAGTTCAAGGGATAGAGAATGGAATGTATGCATCCACATTTATATATATATATAAATATATATATATATATATATATATATATATATATATATATATATATATATATATATATATATATATATATATATATATATATATATATATAATAATATATATATATATTATTAAAATATATATGATATTTATACCCTTGGACATATATAAATTTCTAAAACAATAAATCGTTATATAACTAATTTGCCGCAATTTTAGGGCCTTCGAAGATAACAAAACCACCCACTACGACCAATCATATCTGATATAAATTGTGTTACATACAAAGTTATCATCATGGATTCGTTCCGCAACTTAAACCTTTTAGTAGGTAATATTTTCTGGCTCACATCTTTTCTAAAACACTTTAAATTTCATTAAAAGCCGTACCAAATCTTTAAAACCCGTACTTACCCATTCAATTTGTAAGTTTTGACGTCGTTTCTCTATTGACGTCAGTTCCTGTTCAGTTTACTCTCGACCTTTTAGAAAGATTCATTTCAGAAACAAACTTTACTTTAAACTACCCTTTTGCTTTCATTAAAAAAACTCATTCTTCTGTCTTTAGAACATAGCTTTTTTACCTTTAACAATCTTTTCTTTAAACAAACCTACGGTCTAGCTATGGGATCCCCTCTCTCTCCTATCCTTAGTAATATCTGTATGGAATTACTCGAATTCTATTTTATTTCTGATCATCCCCTTCTCCATAACTCTACATGGTTAAGATATGTAGATTATGTTTTTTGTTCTGTCCCTAAATATGTTAACATCCACGATATCCTACATTTCATTAATAACATCCATCCTTCCATCTCTTTTTCAGCTATTTATTCAGCCATTTCTTTGACACTTAATATTCAGCCATTTCTTCTCAGTTACTTTACTCAATTTACAGGAAACCCACTCTATTTCTTTCTTACATACACTGGTTTCTCTACACATCTTTCCACATTAAACTTGGCTACTCTTTCTTCCCTTTACCTTGGTTTTTAATATCTGTTCCCCCCCTTGTCTCTCTACAGAAACTTAAATTTTTCCTCCTATATTCACTAATTTAAATATCCTCCTTATGTTATAACCTGCATATCAAAAAGCGAAGATAAGTTTATTAATAGTTCCCATCCTACCTCTAAAAACAACAAACCTAACTTATCTTCCGATCCCATGTTAATTAAATTTCAATATTAAGAAACATATGTTCCAAAATTAATAGTTGTTTTACAAAAAAAAAAACAATGTAACATCTTTTTAAAAAAAAGAAATTTTCAAACCCTCCAAATCAACTAACCATATATTCCAATGTATTTATAAAATCCCATGTCATGATTGCTCCAGTATTTATATAGGTAAAAATGACTTCTCCAGAAGGTTGTATCAGCATAAACAAGACTTACTGAATGATTTCACAAACTCTGCATTAACATTTCACCGAACGACTAACAATCACAGATAAATATTTAAAGAAGCTCAAATAATTAAATTTTGCAACCATGTTAAAAAAAGTAAAAATTATTGGAATCTGTTTTCTCAAGATAAGATTTGATAATTCAACAAAACGCCGGGAGACTTCAGGCTCGACAAAATTCATGAATTCTTTTTTTTCTTTTTTTACTCTCTTCTAGATGTTCCTCGGCTATTCCCAGAAGCATGTTGAAGACCAACCACCCATAATTTATCCTTACTTATTATCTGTTTTTATCTATTTTTTTAGTTCTGTTAAAGCTCTTTTCTGAGGAGGCTCTCTTAATGAAAGGAGCGAAAGCTAAAAAATTAACTTACTGTAAATAGTTAATTCTTTTAATAATTAAATGTAATTAATGTGAATAAATAGTTTTATATTGCCAAAGGTATAAATACCATATAAAACTTTTCGAAATTAACGAAAAAGTTTAAAGTTTCTCATATATATATATATATATATATATTATATTGTTAAATTATAATTAAAAACTTCATATTTATTGTTAAAATATTAAATTTATTTATTAACTTTTATTATTTTTTAAAATTAATTATACTTAAAATTTTAGTAGAAAACGTTTCAAAGGTTCAATCGTAATATTAAACCAATTGAGCAAGGCGCATATGTATCGCGCAACCTCCTTGATCATATTATTATAAAAAACAAGGATAAGTAAGTACTTGTGACCATCGTTCGGAAAAAGTTGTTTTTGTTTATATGCAATTTTTAAATTGTTAAGCATATAACAGCGCAAGTTCTACTGTTAAATTAGGGACGTATCCCAACTAGTTTATGTTGGAAATATTTAACGTTCAGTGTATTATGTATTGAAATTCCTTAAGTTAAAAAATAAAGAACAGTGCAATATATCGTTCTGAAAGTCAAATTAATTTTTGAAACTACCATCATTAATTGCTCCTATCTTATGATTCAATGCAAAGGATCTCTGTAATTATTAATTTATTATTTCGAGGTAGAGCCTGGCCAGGAACTGTTTTGGGTAATAAATTGGTAGGTCCTAAGCATATTAAAGTTGCCGTATTATTTATAAGGTAAGACACTTTTATATTTCTTTATTATTAATAAAACTTTATTATTTAAATAATTAAATTGCAAGAAATATATGTTCAATTTTGTTGAGTTTGGTATTATTTATAACTTAGCCAAAGTAACAGTATATTTTTTTATTTTCAAAAATTGATTTTCACTGAGAAGAAGTTTCTATTTTCGTATCGAAAAATTGCATTACGTATCATAGTAGAAATATTTCATATTGTAATACTGTGAGTATTGTTCTTTAGGAAAGATCGATGATTTTCAATATCGATAGTGGAGCGGTATCGAATAGTGATATATTTGTAGCGATAAAGAATCGAAATATCGATTACATATCGATAATATAGATTATTCAAGAAGGCTGAATTTAAATTTAAGTGTGAATTTTGTTAAATTGAAATGGATTTAAGCATTTCTAGTGTAAATATATGAAAAAAAAAAGTGATCCCGCTACTGTTAGTAATTGGTGAAAGGATAGTTTATAATAATTCATATAATAATAATAATTTTATGCTAAAATTAGAAATTAAGTTTGTTTACAAGCAGTAGGCTACATGTGAACAATAACTAATGCTAATTGAAAAAATTATAAAGCCTGTCTATTTAATGGGGAATTTAGTGAATTTTTACATATTATTAGGTTAAGAAAATTTCATCTAATATTAATTGAGTATTATATTAATTATTATAAAAAAATATCTCAATATTTAATGTAGAGCCAAAACTTATGTTATGCTTATTAAAATAAAAAATAGGCGTACTAGGCCTAACTCATGAAGAAGCTCAAGCTTTAAGCTTTAGTAAAGCATCTGTTAAAGCTTTTATGATAAATATAATAGAAAAAGATTAGAGCTATTTCTAAAGCAAAAAATTAACTAATATAATTATAAAAAAAATTAGACAGATAACTGACATTTATTTGGTAAATGAATAATAATTATAAATTAACAGAAGGCTTACTCTAATATTCAGTAGCTTGTAAATTATATTAACTGAATATTTTGAAGAATAAGAAGTCTTAAATTCTTATGAAAAAGTTTTGGTGATGAATTAGAGTTAAATTGTCATAATATGTGTGACTGAATAATATGTAGATAATTTTATAGATTTCCTTCATTATCTTTAATTTCTGAGCTTGAAGGTCAAAGGATAGATTAATACACATTTTGAGTTGTCAGCTTGATATTATTGTTGTCCTATTAGAATAAAATATATTATTCACTTATATAATTTAGATAAATATAGTAATCTTAAAATCAATAACATAATGAATAATTATAGGTATACGAGTATATGAATTCTCTTTTGGATTTAAATAAATTTATTGACTACATAAGTTAGGCAAATAATTTTATAAAGGTAGAAGTATGTGAAGATATTATTTAGATGGTATAATTTGGGTTAAATAGAATATTAAGATATATATATACTTTCCTAAATTTTCTTAATTATTAAATTTTAAATAATATTTAAATCTATATATATTATATAATTTAGATATAAGAAATTAAAATTTAAACCTAATTTCTAAGTAAATGACTTGCTTGGTGTGTTAAATTAGTTTTTTAAAGAGATATTATTGCTCTTAAGAGTTTAGTATAAGCCCATATCTGTCTTTATATTACTAAGATTAGATTAAGAAACTATATATAATGACATAGCCTTTAAGGTTAATTATTATAAGAATAAGAATTTCGTTTTGATAGAACCTTTATCTATAATTTAATGATAAATATAATTAAAAATATTAAATTATTTGAAAACCAGGCTTATATTTTTATAAACCTTATTTTTATCTATCTAACATTATATATTATATAGTTAAAATTAATGATTGAAAGAAGTACTTATTTTGAAATTAGAAAGTGTATTAATAAATGAACTTTTCTTAACTATTATAGGTCAATGATATTATGGAAATAGACTTAGAAGAGTATATTATGAAATGAGACTTTTATTTAGAAGCTTAGATACGACTTTGGAAAGTCTACTATTATTGAGTAATATATAATTTTCAATAAAATTAACTGACTAAAAGATGTTATTTTAAATCTAAATTAATTACATAAAATTATGCAAATAATATCAGTAAATCTATGCAAATGATACTGGTAAAACTATGTGGAGTATATACATTAGGATAAAATGAAAGCGGCTTTATTAATACTTTGTACATGTGGATAATTATGATTCTCGGGCAAAGAGATACGTGTAGACGGTAAATCAGTTTCGTGATTTGAAGTTTAGCATAACCTGACGATTAGTCAAAGCTAAAGTAAATTATAAAGGTGTTTCAAAAGTCGAGCTAAAGCTCCTAAAATGCTATGTGAGCGCATCAATGTATAATATTGTAGCTGTAGGAAATGGTAGGAAAAGATTTTACATTATGATATTGGTAATAAAAAATATAAATAGAAAACATTACAAAGAATATACAACCCTACAGTGTTACTCAGTATTATAATCGTTCAATTAAAAAATCATCTTATCTCTCAATCGTATTATATGTGAACAAGTATCCAACTAATGCTCATTCAGCGTTATATAGAAATACGTGCCAGAATGAAGATTCATAAAAATGTTAGTCATCTGGGTAGGTTTGGGTCATGTGGCCTGAAATAATAATAATTACGTTATTTAATAAATTATATAATATGGTATTAAAAATTAATTTGTAGTAATTTAATGTATTAAAGTATAAATAGGTTTTCCCAATTATATAAACAGCTGTATTTGATAATATACCTCAATAGATAGACCGAATCCTCAGATCTCAGTAAGTAGAATTTGCTTCACACTAAAAGTTTAAGAAGTTTCCAACCTAAAATGTCATAGGATTAAGAGATTGTATTTTTTCTAAAGAACCTTATTATAACTCTTATAATAATTATTTAGGCAACAAAAAAGTGTATATACAGTTTAATAGACTTGAGAGCAAATAGATATCAATGTAGTCATAACGCTATACTGTACATATCTAATAAAAATGATTGCCATGTACAGAGAGTTATTAATATTATATAATAATTTTTGATATAATTATTATATTTCATTAGAGTACTAAATTTTCAAGACTATTTCCATTGGTATGCATATATAAATCAGCGAAATTATTCAGCAATTTGGTATATTTGGGTTATACAATTTAATGTGAATTAGTTGAAGTTTTATTTAGCTATGCCTATTTTTACATCATATAGGACCAAAAATGATTTTAAAATAAATTATATAGAATGTATACTGGAGCAATGTAATAAATAGCGGTTTGAAAATTTTAAGAGAAAATGGGATTCCCTTTAGCTGTAAATAGTGTTTAATATTATATGTAGTACACAAGGCTAGGTAATCTTCATAGTACTTCCAGATATGTTTTGACAAATAGATTTCATAATCGCAATGAAGATTATTCAATTCAATTCTTCGTAAAGGTAAATTATTAAGTTAATAATTTCGAATTTTTCCGGGTATTGTTTGCAGATTTTAAATAAGTTTATTCCTATCTTGTTTTTGTTCTCTTATAAATAATATTTTTTATTAAACAAAATTTCAAATCATAAGAATAGTGAGTTAAGTTTGATATATGCTTAAGTTCTCCATTATGATAGTAAAGAGGAGGAGTTCTGCTTTAGTAATTATAGAAACACATTGTAAAATTGATTTGTTCTATATATATAAATTAATTTATTTTCCCCCTTATTATTGATAATATTTATTGATGATTCTGAAGATAGAACATTAGGACTTGAATATTTGTATATAAAGATGTCCATGAGGTTATAGTTGATTGGTGAGTATTCCTACTAAGAGGATAATATGATCTTAGGTACCTCTATATATGATTGAGATCATTAGTGAATTTAAAAAATTTTAAGAATGATATTCTTTTCCAGGAATGAGTATAGGCTTAAATTATATATATGTCAATTCACTTGTGAGAATAGAAGAAAAAAAAATTTATAAAAAATTGTTGCTTCAAATTGTTTATGGGATATTTTCTTATGAGAGTATGAATATAGGTAGTCATATACTTCTCTTTAAGCTAAAATATAAAAGTCCACGTAGAAAAGTTAGAATAATATTTTTGACAAGATTTGTAATATATGAATTAAATAAATATAATTGAAATATTTATTAAATTATATTCATTTAATATAATAGATTGTATGTATATATATAATGATTTAATATACTCACAGACCTATTATAATAGAAAGTGAGTTAGCATATATCACCAAACTAAGATAAGACCTATAGATGTCTTGGAATTGGCCATTTTTAAAATATCTAAAAAGATTCATTGTTCATACATAATACCTATTTCTTTAGTTGAAGAATGGGTGAACTCCTTTTAAAATTTAAACTTTTAGTATTTAGAACTATTAAATATAAAATTAATGTTGTCCTTAAGGAACATTAAACAAGCTTTATTTTTGTCTATCAAATAAGAGACGAATATGAACAAAAACAATTCTGTTTTTATAATAGGTATCCAGAATGATGAATATAATATCTACGTTCAGGTAGAATTTTAAAAACATTAGACTGTTATATGTCGGTTATACAGCGTCCTCCCTTATTATCATTATTACTTCACATTATATATTAATATGAATTAACTTCTTGTAGAAAAGTTCCCTAGCATGATAAGTGTAGGTGATAACTTAGAGTCTTCTAAATATTATTTTGATTATAACAAACGCTGATTTTTTACATGAGGCAATAAATTGTTATCCAAAGTGAATATGAGGAAAAGTGATTAGTAACCATTCTTACTTTTGAATAAGAATTATGATGATAAACAGGGTGGTTAGTTTGACTTCGATCTTGGAATTTAAGTTAAATTGTGATAGCATTGTGGTTAGAGAAGTATTAGAGAATGAGTATAACGATAAGATGTATAGGTATGTATGAGATTGGATGGTAGGTATGTGGAGCATGAAAATGAGTATGAAAAGTTTCTTACACACAACTGCATTTTAAATTAGGTTTTTATGTATGTATGCATGTATTATATATGTACTAGTAGTCATAAGTAAAAGTATTATAGGAGTCGTGTATATAGTACAATAGCAACAGATTACTTTCTTTAGGAAACTTACCAAGTTGTTTTGATCCTTATTTAGTATAAGGACTTTACATTAATAACCTATATACCGTAAGAGGGAAGTTGTTAATGAGAAGTGTTTGGGAAGCTAATAAAATGAGAAGTGGAGAGATGTACTATTTTTTTTGTAACATGGTATGAACAATCTGTGAAAGTAGTTTTTGAATTTAGATAGAAAGGATTAAATTGAATTTTTTCACCGAAATATTTGAATTTCACACGTCAAGTGGTGAATGAAAGTGGAGGGAAGAATCCGATGTCTGAAATATATTTGAGATGGTAGACAAGTTGAGGGAGCTAGCTAAATGTTTTATGGTGTATGTTTGCAAATATATATTAACAAGAATAAAACGTCTATTATAAACAGTAATCTTTTTTTGTTGCTCATATAAGGCCAATATTTGGAGCGTAAGACCATGTGAAAAGATTACAAAACATCATTATAGAAATATTCCATCATCAATAAGAATATCCATTCCCTAAGAGTCATATTCACATATATAAAACTATAATCCGGTTCATAAAAAAAATTCAAAATGTTAATAATCCACTATATTTAGACTCTATATCCTTAACTCCTCCTCTTATTGCAACTACGACTCGATAAATATGGAATGATGGACTCATTCATAGTGAGTATGTACACTATATTGGTTTCTTTCTACAGGTCGAGAACCAAGGTGCGAAGGATGTGACTAATTCAAGTATCATGCTAAAACTAACAGGTAATACAAAGATGTTTATCCACATTACGCATGGTTCTAGTTGCGTACTCAATACAAATAAATCGAAGATGTAAGTAATATAAAAACTATAAAGAATTATTTATATAACTATGATATAGCATTAAAATTAGAACTGCTCAAAACCCAGCCAGGACCTTATTATTGACCAGGGGTTTGAAACTTTTATTTTAAAACAATTTTGCGAAAAAATTTAAATAGTGAAACATGGTCCTAGAAGATGAGTACTTTGTTTAAGGATCTGTAAGATAGGTGAGGCCATAATTAATTTATCTTAAATGCTTTCACTTTCTCCAGAATTTAGTAATTTTGCTACATTAAATTTTAATACTAATGTAATTAATATTAAACTTAATAATATGATGAAATATTGGAATATAAAATAAATTTAGTAATATATTGATAGAAGTAATAAATATAACTAGTTATTTGTGTTATGAGTTATCTAAGATGTTACAAAATTAACCTAAGGAAGACCCTTGACAAATAAAAAGCTGCTTAAATATTGTAGATCAAAATAAAGTATCAATAAACTTCTTTCATATACTAAAGTATGATTTGGAATTTTTTAATAAATCGATCAAAAGAGGAGTTTGCAATTACCATAATACCATGATTTATAATTTACTTTAAAATTTAGACAAAGTATGAGCTGACAGTACATTTTAAGACAAAGTATGGATATATAGAAACATCTTAAAAGAATATATACTTTAAGCAAATACATCTTAATAAAATTCATTCAATCTCTATTTCTCAGAGTTGTGTGAGCGCGACCGACCTTCACCACGTGAATCATAATTTTACTCAGATCCTCAAAAATAAATTTCAGAACATATATGTGATAGATGATGTACTACCTTAAATAATATTTAGCAACTATCCACATAAGGTTTCAGTGGAGTGATTAACCCTAAAACTCAGAACAGTCTCCTATGCCACAGTAACAAAATAAAGGTCTCTTTGTAGAATACTTATCTTACGATAGTTACTTTGAATGAAGTATGCCTAACCAAAGAATTCAAAATTCCTTAGATGTTGTGCAATAGTTTATCTTTCTTCTTTTACCTCCTTAACCGTCCCTTTATGTTAAGTTGCGACTAGCAGGAAAACCCAATACACCTGAATGCTTACGATTTCCAATATGCAAAATCTTTTGTCGATAAATGTCAGATTCTTGAGAAAATCACAAGGCCAAAATATTGACGTTTCAAAAGCATCTGTCAATTACTCACATTAAGTGAGAACTACATGAAAACTACCAGGTAATAGAAAATGGACTTAGAGGCGATATGTTACAAATGTTGATCTCTATAAATTTCACATGTGCCTAATGAAGATCGAAGTAGTTGCACTATATCCCACCTCATCTCCACACAACTCGACAAGAATAGGCTATAGTACTTTTAAAATTTATATGTACTTAAGCTATTTCAAATGAGTTTTGTATACCTTAAATATACCATTTCCCTAGATTATCCTTTACTTACTGATACGCTATTAATATAGATACATATCGTAGATAAAAAGGTTGAGTCAGGACATCTTGTCTAGGCTCTGGGTTTGATCCTAAATAAGAACAACCAGGTTCAAACTTAAATAATTAATCAATATATCATAAGTTCTTAATATTCGTATTCCCAAATATTATTCAGCTTTTGAGTGGGGATCTTTTAAATTTGAGCAAGTCTAAATTTAACTAGCACTTTGAAAAGTTTGTATGTATTAAAGTTATGATTGGTAGGAAAGAGGTTAAATTATTTCGAACTTTTAACAACTTATATAAATCTATTTATAAAAAAATTGATATATAAACAGGTCAAGTGACCCTCACATATAGTAATTCAAAGCTAGCTGATCTTAAGGAAACCATAATACTACCTAACTCAATTCATATTACGTTTTTTATATTGTAACTTGTAAATTTTACTTTCTCTATATTTCCTAAATATGAGTATTGGTCTACACAACATAATTTATATAAATGTTCTAGAGAAAAGCAATGAATTCATAGAAGGTTTCTTGTAGCCAAATACTATTCGTCGTTGATAGTTATCTATAAGTGCGAGATAGCCTCAACTTAATGACTAAATTTGCTCATTTCATAGAGTTTAAAAGCAACATTTATTATTTGCTAGTAGAAGCTTGATAGGTATACCGTATTTTAGTATCTAAGAGTAAACTTTTATTGAACTGAACTCCGATTTAAATAATATTCAATAATATCTGATTCTGTGGAAATATATAA
This sequence comes from Trachelipus rathkii, assembly GCA_015478945.1. Taxonomy (NCBI): domain Eukaryota; kingdom Metazoa; phylum Arthropoda; class Malacostraca; order Isopoda; family Trachelipodidae; genus Trachelipus; species Trachelipus rathkii. The sequence goes on along the minus strand of JABUQX010127160.1, from coordinate 3,698 downwards.
TAAATTAATTTCAATTCGTTATCTATAATTAGAGTTTGTATCATTTACATAACATACGCTGCTGGATAACCAATACACATCTATATATATAGACGTCTGAATAACACACAACATTGGATCATGCAAAGAGAGAATAGGAGTTATGGGAGAGAGTGTTATATTTGGTAATTTATATGACTAAATCAAAATAAAAACTGTATAATCTCACTCTCTCTACATCTCACATACTCTCGCTCTCTGCTCTCTCTCTCCAGCGCGGCGCTACTAATGCGCGTACACCACATCTTCTTGACTATATTAAGATATATAATATATATATACCCAATTCTAATAAAGTTATATTATGTATATATCATTGAAATTGTCCTTAATATATATAGGATAAATAAGTCTTATCTAGAATGGAATAAGATTAAGAATCATAATAAATATAATATGAGTTAATTAAAGCAGCTTAGTTATGACTCGTGAGAATATGGCTACAGTAGTTGGTAGACCTAAACCGTCAAGGCACCCATAAAGTGTGTGAATAACAAGCTACATTAATCTTCGAATGTTAATATACATTTAGACTTCAATTAATAAATAGTCATTGTAGCCCTAAGTAGCTTTAACAATCTCTCTCTGGGGATAAAGATTGTTTGAAAATAATTTATAACTATAATTAAAATAAAACTTCATATATTTTTATTAGTTTAAATAAAATATTACAATTTTATTATATTAACATTTATATATTTATTATAAAAATATAATGATAATAATACTTAGTAAATTTTAGTTAAGAAACGCTTAATTTTCAAATTGATTTCCTGTAATATATTTTATAACCAATTATTGATTATTAGCAAGGCAGTGATCAGAATGTTTATAACGCGCAACATTCCTTGATCATATTATATTTAATTTATTATTAAAAAACAATGAGAATAAAAGTATAGTACTTGTGACATTCAGGATTATACGGAAACCAAAGAGTTGTTTTTGTTATATATAGTGACAATTATAATATATTAGTTAAGCATATATAAACAGTCAGACTAAGTTCTTACTTTAAATATTTAGACATTATAATCCCGAAAACCTAGTTTAATTGTTATGGAGAAGAATATATTTAGATGTAATAATTTATCTTATGTCAAAATTATCCGCACTAACTTAAGAATAAAGAGTAAAATAGAATGATAACAGGATGCAAGATATAAGTTCTGAGAAAAGTACAAAATTAAATTTATTGAATGAACTACCATCATTAATTGCTGACCTAAATACTTATGATTCATGCAAAGGATCTCTATGTAAGTAGTATAATTTTATTTAATTTCAAGGAGTAGAGCCTTTAGCCAAGGAACATAGTTATTGTAGTAATAAATTGTAAGAGAGTTACTCATAAAGCAATATAAATAAGTTTACCGTAATATATTATATACTAATTAACTATATATAATATTTCTTCTTATAAGAATGGAATGAAACAACAGTTGAAAATATATTAATTATGATATCAATTTATTGTCAAACAGTGCGATATAGTCTTTACTGAGTTCTCTTAATAATAATTTTATAATAGTATTGGTAGTAATATTTATATAGAAAATAGGAAATCTAAATATGTAAAACAATATTATTAAGATAAGAGTTATCATACTGTAGATATATTTAACAATTTTATATTATAATAAATATATATATATAGTATATATATAATATATAGAATAATTATATATAATTAGATTTTAGATTAATTAATATATTATAACAGGAAATTAATATTATATACATTTTCCTTCATATGAGTAATAATAATAACTATATGAATTGAATGGAAAGATTATATAATATATAATATAATAAGATTTATATATATAAATAATATATATATATATAATATGATATTAAAAATATAATCACAAGTATATGTTTAATTATATGAGAAGAAAATAGTATAGTACTAAATATAATTGTAATGTATGTATTATTAAAATAAAATCATTATAAATATGATGGATACATAACGAAAATATGTATAATTAAAATATAATAAAATAAATATTTTGTATATTTAAATAAGATTTTTAATAATATTAAAAACATTACATATTTAAATATAAAAAAGAATATAATGTAATAACAAAAGAATATTATAAAAAATATATATATAAATAAATTATAATTTTATAAGGTATAATAAAAATAAAAATTGTTATTTATATGTTTTTTATTCAAAAACCTAATGATTATGTCAAAGGAAGTACTATAGATATAGTATAATATATAAGATATAAATATATTAATATAATTGAATTATAATATTATATATAATATATATATATATATATATAGATATATAATAGATAATATATATATATAAGATATATAATATAATAATAGTAATAATATATATAATTATATATTATAATATATTAATATATAATATTATATATAACATTATAAAAATAGTATATATATATTAGTATATTAATATTAATAAGATGATATAAGATATGAATAATTTAAATGTGTATATCAAAAATATATATATAGAGATATAATATTATTTAAATATGATATATATATAAATATATATATAAATTAATATATTAATATAATATATATGATAGATATTATTAGTTAATATATTAATTATAATATATATTATATATTTAATATATATATAAATATATATATTAGTTTGACTTAGTAATATAAAATAGTATTTTAAAATATATTCATATAATATTATAATCATATATTATATTTTATAGATTTATCAATTTAGTTCTAAAAAGGTATGTCAATCCTATAGATAAAATATTTATTCATATAATGTAAGAGAACAAATGTATGAATCACAACCATCAACCACCAATCTCCTATATACAAAACCAAAGCGGGTCGAAGAAAATAACTTATAAATCATCCTAACAAAGATACAAATATCATATATAAGCAATTCAATAATAATAATAATTATCAAATAATTACCATAATGGATTAATCTTAACTAATAAAACTGCGTCTATGATCATAAATGAGTAGAATACGTATATTATTATAAGATATATTATTAACTATATATATAAATTATATATTATTATCTAATAATATAATATAATTTATATATATATATATATATTAATATTATATATAATATTAATAATATATATAAATATTTAATATATAATAATATTAATATTATATATATAATACATTAACATTAATATTAATATATATATATATATTTATATAAGATAATATATATAATATATATATATATTTATATTAATAATAATGATATATTAATATACATATTATTAATTATTCTAATATATGTACGCTTACAGAGAGATATAATTTAAAATAATAATATGAATCCGTGTATTGTAACTTATATTAGAATAATATTTGAAAATTGTTATGCTAAAGAAAATAATTCGTGTAGTTTTTAAGTTTTTATCAATCTACAAATAGCATAATTCATTAAATTAATATATTATCCGCATTGATTTTCCTCTCTTTATGTTGAAGTTAAGTGTAATCTTTTTAATAGAAGTAACAAATTTAGGTAAATAATTATTTATAGGATTGAATATAATATTAATATATATAGATATATATATATTATATATAATATATATATATATTATATTAAATATATGAATATTATAATATATATAGATAGTTATATATATATATAA
>JABUQX010127158.1:0-15666 GCA_015478945.1 Trachelipus rathkii | reverse complement strand
AAAATTATCAGTTTAATGTGTAAAAATTATAAGAAATTAATAACAATTCAAAAATATAAAGATGTTAAATAATTATTATTTTATTGAAAATAACCCATTCACATAATAATCGTATTATCTTTTCATAAAACATATAACATAAATATTTGAATAATATGTCATATTAATAAAAAGAACGTATTAAGCGCCGATAAAAGATATTATAATAAAATATCTCATATTAGCTTTGTGAGTAATTGGAAATTGCATATTTACATATGTAGGAATACATACTAATTATTTTTTTTACATAAATTGTTTTAACTAGGGTTAAATAAATCTCAATTTATTATAAAATTAACAATATAATTGATAAATGTTGATAAATTTAAGTTAGAAGTAAATTACTCGCTCACTTGTTAATATAGATGATTTCTAAATTTATTGTGAATAGTGAAAATATTTTTAAGATAAAAAAGTATATATACTTCGTTTCTCTTTCACGTTAAAATTTTCTATAATTAACAGGTTTAATTTCATATCAAAACCTATTATTAACTAGCAAAATTTTTGTATATTATAAAAACGATTAAGCAAACTTATAATAGTTGTTTTTCCGCTTCCTGTGTGACCCACAACTCGCTAAAACGGTTTGCCTAAATTCATACTTTCTGGTACTTTTTGAAATTAGACATTTCAATGAAACATACATAATATATTTTATGTTCATAAATGAACTTATAATATTAAATAAAAATAAAAAGTAAGTATTTCGTATACTCAAAATTATTATTTTTCAATTGGAGTCATTTCATAATTTTATCAATGATAAATTCATATCGTACTTATTTATAGTGAAGTTACTATAAAATTTGATACTTGATTTACTCTTGAGAAACCTTTACTGTTTAATGAAGGTTATAAATAATTTTATACTGCATTATTTATTATAAAACAGATGTTATTCAAATACAAACTAATGGGTATAATATTTGGTATTAATATCAAAAATACAATAATATTGAAATTTCATATTATAAATATAAAACGTATACATATATAAGTACTACCATAAAACTTAATTATTAAAATTCATTATTCTAGCTGTTGTGAAGATATTGGCATTTTAATGAAAACACATTATTTATTTCAAATATGCTGAAATGTGTAATAAATACTCAATTTTATATAGATTTTATATCAACATAAGTAATTATTCAATGTGACATTCAAAGATAAACCAACCATCCAATCAAAGATATAAGTTCAATATATTGTAATTGTTGAAAATTTAAGATAAAAAAAAGTTTTTTATATAGATAGTATAAAAATTTTATATTTATAATAAAACAGGTTTATCATCTACTAATATAAATGTTGGTATATATATAATAACGCAATTATTGATATATTGTATTAAACAATTTACTATTTAGAATACGATGTATAATCATAATTATGATAGATATTTATACTTGTACTGCTATTTTCAGCTATACAAACTCCATTTCAATGAATATTTTACATTATATGACGTTTTTCAGTAACTAGTTTTAGTCCCCTTCTTAAAAAACTCAAAACCTCTATGATTTACCAAATAATTGTTTTAATTAAATGTACATTCTACTGATAAAATCTTGAACTCTTTTTAACTCTGTACAATTAAATTTGGAAATGTGAAAATTTAAGAAAAAGCGTAATTTTTTTAAGAAGATTATAATTTTTTATTAAAACATGGTTTTAACGGTAATGATAATATTTGGAGTATAGTATAATATAATAATAAATAAATTATTGATATTATCTAATTAATAAAACTCGAATCTCAGACACGGTAAACAACAAATATAATTAATTCATCTTCTGGTTACTATGTGCTTTTTAACTAACACGCCAGCATTTGGTGGACCGTGCGAAACACTTATTATTGTTTCTAGAATGAATTGCTGGGAAAAATCATTACCTCCGCTTCAGTAAGGTATCATGAATATCCAATTATTGACAAAGTTAAGAGCTTAATAACCTAATATCAATTGTCTCCAATATCGATTAGTGGAAATTTATTTTAAGTAGTGCAAAGAAATTTCAGTCTCCTGTATCTGTATTAGACAACTCTCAAAATTAGAGTACTGTTGATAGCTAAAAAATCTGTTATATGAAAGCGTGATGATTTAATGAGATATTTTTTTCAAAGTAAGTGTCCAAATATGTCTAGCGTGTATGTTAATTTAAGATCCATATGTAATCATGGATTTACATTATATTTGGGACTTTAATTTCTCTTGTAGACATGTAAACTCGACAAAGTTACTGTTGTCAATTAAAAATTGAATTTTCATGGTCAATGTTTAATGACTAGCCATTTAGAAATGTACTTTTTCAAATATTAGGACTTCTCGCTTTTGCTCTAGTTCATTATCAAGAAAAAATCTAATCTGTCACTTTTCCACTCGGAGTGATTATATGGGTCACGCCGTTCCGGTAACATATGGTATTCCAAGGATGTCTAATCAGTGACCGTTAAATCTAACCCATTTAATAAAAGACACTGAACCAAAAACTATTCTCAAATACTCGTTAAAAAATTGTGGAGGAGGAAAAATACACGTAACTTTTCAATAGTATTTTACATCCAAACGTGTAGTCCACATCTCCAAAGTATGATTAGATTACAATTAGCGATTTTAATTATAGAAGTTATTTTTTTTTTATTTATTTAATATAACTAGCGGACTTAAAACTAAATTGCATAATAATTTTGACATTCTTAAAAAAAGAATATTAATTTTTAAATTCTTCATTAAAAAAACGTTACAATTAAGTTCGTCTTTAAAACAATTAATAATAATGCTTCTTTGCTTGTATAGTATGTGATAATATTTGTACCATTTCTAAAATGAAGTAACACATATATTTTTTGTCAATTGCTGAAGATATATTATTTAGGTGTATTTTTCTTTGTTATTACCTTTCAGATATTATTTAAACAAAATTAATATTTTTTAAATAGTTTGAAATGTCAGAGTAAAAAATCGTACTTTTAAGAGTTTTCTATAAATTTATTAGTTATGTGAAAATTGATAGAATAAAAGTACGTATAATTTATTAGAAGTTGTAAATTTTTTACTAATAATCAAGTAGTGATTTATATTTGCACAAATCAATAATGAAAATTATTGTGGTATATATTAGAATAAACAATATTTTGAATAATGACTCCTGATCTTTTAATTGAATTGTATCTATAAATTAAAGATATTTAAGTCTGTATTATTAAAGTAACTTTTCTGCTTGTTGAATATAGCATTTCTAAATTGTAAACACATTATTTTTTCAAATGTTTTATGATAAGTAAATTATACAATTAATAAAACTCAATTATTATAATAAAGATATGTTACCAAAATATATAATTTGCTCAAATGTCTGAAATTTAACGGATAAAACATTTTAGTATTTTACTATTACGAAAGGAGCTATGATTTTAACAAATATTGCAACTGATAATTTTCACGTAATGCATGACAAATATATTAGTAAGTGGTTTAAATTTGTATTATATAATAACAGGTATTTTAAAAACTTAAATATTAATATATTATTGGTATATAAAAAACTAATTAATATTGATAATTTCATTTAATAATAACTGAGTTCTAATATTTTAAGACACCTAAATATAACATAATTAATAAAATTCTCTTTTCTTGATTTTATTTTAAAATATGTCAATTTCAATGAAACTATCATTATTATGTTTCTCAAATTTACTTTTCTCGACGCATTGTTAAATAACTCATATTATTAATAATATTTAACATATAAATTATTTTACTAAATGTGAAAATTAAAAGATAAACTTCTTATTCAAGAATGGAACCAATCTATAATGTGTAAATATTTAAGAATAACATAATATATGATATATACTAACATTATAGTATGATGTTAGATAACAATTTATTAATTATCAATTTTATAAAATCATGGATTATGCTAAAGTAATTCAATGTAAGATTAGAAATAGAATATATAAAAGTCTCTTGGTATGATATAGAGACAATACATCTTTAATATTGGCCTTCTATCAATATTTCGAGATATATTTAATATACACAGCGCGCTCGAATTTAAGACACCTTAAAAACTGACTAAGTTCAATACCTTGCCACCTCATTTAAATTCTTGCGCAATTCTTTGTGAACTTACTTATATCATGCCGACTTACTTTTGTCAACACTCGCGTCCTAACACATTTTCACATTCCTCTGCTAATATTTTTTATCAAAATGTCCTGAAATCACCGTGTATAAAAACCTTTCAAATAGTGCACTTCCATCCGACTATCACTCCCACAAAATTCTAATTTTCCATATCATTGTTTGATATATAAATTCAAGTGTAAAAATCCTACCAAACCTTCCCTTAATACGTCAGTTCTTAATTCATATTTTTCCAAAAATAATAGGAAAAATTTTCCAAGAAAAAAAGCGTTAATACAATATGTAGAATAGTACAAAATCTTTTGGAGGTACATATAACAAGCAACCACGTGGTTGTTCAAACAACTACCATGTCATAAATTTAAAATATTAATTGACGTAATAATCTCGAATTTGACAAACATATTACTTCTAACTAACAACAATGCGATTCATCTATCGTATTCAAATAACCGATCCAATTATCAATTGTATGAATCTCCCTCAATTACTAAATAAATAAACTTCACCATTCTTCACAAGCTCTATTTAGTGAAATTATACACGCCATTGACAGACTTCTTCTTCAATTAGATTATTGAACACACTCAATTACATTCTTCTCTTGTCTCTCGCAATAAGTGCATGAATAACCATAATAATACAAGTGTTTATTTCTTTAATATTCTTACCCTACAATTCTCCCATGCATAATTTTTAAGATGTTATACTCCACAAGAAATGTTTCAAATTGTTGAAAAATTAGAGGAATAATTTATCACAACGATCATTCGACTATATCTCAGCATGTTTTCCCATCAATTACGCAGCGCTTATTTTTGTGTTCAAATTTTAAGCAATACGATCCTTCGTCTCTTTAGGTACAATCTCTCAGACACAGCTTGGTACTAGATTATCGGACTAGATTTTCAACAACTAATGATAACTTTTTAGGGGCATTATGATATTAAAAAACACATACATTGACACTTCATAATTACAATAAAATATACAATTAATTATATAAAATACCATAACACAAATATTCATTAAACAAACTTACTTTTCAACCATTATAAGAGAACCTTAACTGTTAACCTATATATATCTCACTTTTCATAAGCTCTGAAAATCCCTGATTAAAGAAGGTAACTATTAAATGCCTCCTCCAATAATACCTCTAACGTGTACCAAATAATTATTTACCTTCAGATATGTGAATTTGAAAATTTAGGCGTAGACAAATCTATTACCAGCTAAACCTTTCCTATAATCCAAGAGATCTCTCTAATCACCATTCTGCATCGACGTTCTGAATGACTAGAAAATCTAAAACATAAAATATAGATGATTAAACATGTTATAGAAATAGGATATAATAATTTATTGCTATGTCATATATATCATTCTCTTCAACTTTCTCAACTACGTACGATTTTACTCTCACCCATTGTTAAAATGAACACTCATCCATCTTAGGAATATAATTATCAAATAAAAAACACAATCATTTGCATAATTCATTAACACAAAAATCCCTCAAAGTACTCAAATGACACCTTAAACTTACATATACATTCAACATATAATTCCCGCTCTTTTCTGTCCTTTTTTGGAAACATGTTGCCGCATTCATGTAGAGATAAACTAGATATTTTGTCAGAAGTAAGCTGGGTGATGCAACTACATCCTGTTACAAACACACTCCTCAACTTTCTCTTATAGACATATTACCAGTCAAAATAGAAGAGCATCTTCACATAATCTTCAAATTTAGGAATTAATAATCTCGTAACTTTTTTATCAGATGTAATTGTACAAGATTTCCTCTCTGCTATATGTGTGCAATGACATTTTACAAGGTTGCGACAAACCATACCGTTCCACGTGCAAGATTTGGACATGTGTCAGTTGAATTCACTCTTTCTTATATTAAAACAGGTTTATTCCACACTTAATGAAAGATTTATAGCGTTTCATAAAAACTATCCAAAATCTAGTTTTAAAATTCACTCTCCTCTAACTTGTTCTAAGTAGATTATGCACCTCATCATTTGAGATACAATGTCAATATAATTTCTCTTCTTTCTGCTTCCTAATGGTAATGTATGACTATTCCAGACAACTATTCATTATCTTGTATATAGAAATTATTGTGTGCAAATCATCATTGGCTGGCCTGAATAGACAATATACACGGTTCACAGCTTCACTTCAATTTTAGATGTAACAATTAATTACTTTATATAAATGCGCGCTTTGGACATAATTTAAACCGCTGATCAAATAATTCGATTACTTCTCTTACTCAACTGATATTATCATCTCTTACTATTCATTCTTCTTATGCATCAAAGTCGTCAAACATACTTTTATACGCTTAATGCAAAGCTGCTAACAACTGCTTCCTTCATTTGCTTCTAATTAACTTCTCACTCTTAATATACTTAGAATCATCATTTTTCTTCAACTCTGAAAATATCTCCTAGGTCGTGTTTTCTCTTAAGCAAATATCTAATGTTGCACATATTATATACCTATTTCGAACTTTAATATACTTAACACTAATATTGAATCTTAATCATATTCCAACTTCTACATATCCTCAATACATGCTTCCCACTCAATTCAACACACGCCACTCATCTAAACTAATGATTTTTAACAATAATTCGAACAACATTTTCAATTATCAATCTATCCATCATAAATTGATACCATCATCCTACTATCCTCTTTATTCCATAAACTGTCCTTAGCGAAAATATTATACAATACATCCACTTGTTTTATTCTACTAACAGTATTGTATTTAACCGAAAACTAATATAAGGTATAAATGTATTGAAAAATTAATGGGAAAAATCGTACTATTTAAGAGTTCTAAATTTATAGTAATGTGAATATAAAATATATTAAGAAAAGTATATCCTACAGTTTTTGATTGAGCTTATAAATTTTATTTATTGTAAATAAAACTCAAGGTCTCATTAAACATAGATCGAAGACTATTGGTTTTGAATTCATAATATATAAGCATATAATTATTTGTAAATTCATTAAAATACATCATTTTTACGAATCTATAGTAATAATAATTCTTTAAATATTCTAACTTTTTTGCTGGATTATGAGAATTTATGCATTCTCGACATGGTGAAGAGCGTATAAATCAACTCTGGTGACCATTTTAGAGCCGTCCCTGTAGATTGGCATAGAGTCGTAACATATCCCATAATGTGACAAAAATATTTAAAGAAGATGAAAGTAGACTATCTTATATTTTAGAGACAATATATTAATTCCCGTTAGGGAGCACAGCAACATATGTCAATCGCCAATTGTTATATTTATGACGTCATTAAAACCACGTCATTATTAGGTTCAGGACGATTAATATGATTAGAGAGTGAGCAGAAGATTATAAAATATTTAGATTTATTAAACCATATTTATACTCTTAAACACAGGATTAAAGAGAGGAATTGCAATGGTAAGTAATTGTATTATAGTGATGTAATATATATATATAAATCAAAATAGGGAAATCTCATAATTAAAATATAACGCACATTTTTAAGAACATCATATAAACTTATTAATAATGATTTCATCTATTTATCTTGACTTTTTTAATAATAGTGTATAACATATTTATTTATAAACACTAAACATCTAAATATTATTTTAATCAAATGCGATACAATTGATGCTAATTTTGATTAAAATTATATCAATTTAAGATTATAACTCACAAATTAATTTCTACAATAGCTATGTATAACATTTTTAATGTGAAAATAAAATATACTTAACTTTATCTAAGAGTTCTATAAATTTTTGAGACATCAGTATTGAAAATCTATATTAATTCGCTCTACAGTAATTTTTAAACTTAAATAATTTATGTTATTAAAACCAGATACGGAAAAAATACTAATGATAAATGTGTACTGCTATTTTATGAAATAGAAGTATTGAATAATATATTCATTAAAAAAACGTACAGATTTATTTGTACGACCTATAATAATAACAATTAATATAAATTTTCAACTGAATATTTTGATTAAATTGTGAATTATTCAATTATAAAAATATAAAATCAATCTGTTATTTCTAATTATTTTTTCAAATGCTAATAAATACCGTTAAAAACTCAATTTATTAGTGAGTATAATTAACCAAAAAAATTTCAATGTGATAATTATAGTTAAAAATACGTAACTTTAAGTAAATCCAAGTCAAAAGTTATAAAATTTGCTATAAAAGTTCTTTAAAGTAAGACTTAAAATCTTAATATATATTTAGAAGTTATTAATTTTTTATTATTAATAAACGGTTATTTTAAAAATGATAAAAATAGGTATATTTTATAAAAACAATTAATTGATAAATTTACTAATTATAAAAATACGTACAATAATATAAGAATCACCTATAACAAATCATAACTTCATATAATATAATTCTACTCGTTCTTCATGCATTTTTTTGATAAGTTGATGTTCAAAGTAAACGTGAATATTCTGTTCTATTCTGTCAAATTTCACATACACTGTGCAGCTACCTTATCAGTTGTTCCTATTCGAACATTGCGTATAAGAATTCTTTCAACATATTTACAACCCTCAATAATCTATATGATTCCTCCCAAGAGTGCGCGAATCTCTGACGAGAGTTGACTACTCTGCGGAAGAGATTTTTTTTTACTTTTTAAAGAGTTCTTTACATATTCTGTAATGTGTATATTCATTATATGTACCCTCAAATCTACTTCCACCCTGCGTAATATTCTCCAGATAGAGTTACTACCCATATTCATTATCTTAATTCATACACAATCCCACTCCTAATAGGTCTTTCTATCACTCAATGAAATTGATATCTTCGCAGACCATTTTATGATATAAAAGCATATACGTCACAAACTATATTCTCAAAATGTCTTAAAAGCAAAAGATAGATTCATGAGATCTATCAAGATAACATATACGTCTTCTAACTTTAATTTTCCGGACACCTAGAATATCCTCTCACTTATATGTTCTTCTTTTCCCTGACTTTTTTGCATAATCACTATATTGGCAAAATTGTCTTCATACATATAATTTACAACGAGCTATGTCTTTTTCTCTATAATATATACTCAAGCTACCCGTGTAAAAATTAAATACAATTATTTAAGTTTAAAACCATAATTTTACATTTCTAAAAAATGTGGGAAATACTTTAAGGTCAAAGCAAACTCGTGATAGTCTATATAGAAAATACTCCTAATTTTAGTACATAGTTAGCATAAGTATTCAACGTAGAATTGATTACCAGTTTCGGTAATAGGTTTATAAAGGATTTACAGGAGCTCTTTATTTAGTTATTGACACGACAGGAAATTTCTTTCTCTAAGCAATTATTCTTCATAAGAAAATAGTTATTTTTTATTTAACCTTTTGCTATTGATAATAAAAACAAATTATATTATTAGAACTAATTTATATTATACATCTATTTGCTCTTCAACAACTTTGTCTTCGAACAGCAATGCTGAATTCTTCTGTAGCTATTAACAGTGGAGATTCTTGTGTTTTGACAAACCTTGTTCATTTCTCTACCTCTCGGGTTCAAGACAATTAGTCTATATCTTAAGTCTAAGTCCTTCAATGTCTGTTTCCTCCCTCTTTATAAATGTAGCATCCCACTAAGAACAGACTTATATCTAAATACCAAATCATTTTTCTCAGCATTTTTAGTTATAGCGATATACATCGCATTTTATTTCTCCACTTAATGATAGTATATCATATACTATTTGTTTCTAACCATATATTGGCTGAAATTAACAAAACACCCGTGTTATAAAAAAAACTTTCAAATTGTTCCTGATGCTTGATAATACGTCCTATAAATATAGAGATTAATTAAATACTGATTTGAATCTTAGGAAAAATCGTACTTTTAAGAGTCTTCTAAATTTGTAATGTAGAAATTTAAGAAATAAACCTAATTTTAGAAGTTAAAAGTTTTTAAGAGCAAAACAGGTTTTCAGAATTCTTGACGTAGTCGGATATATAAGAAATCAAGAATGAAAATTTCATTAAAAAACGTCAATGAAGAACCTAAATACAAATAAGAAATTCTGTCATTTTCTGCTTTTTCATAAGGATCGCACATATTATCAAGCTCATAACAACACCATCACAATTTGAGTTCTAAACTCGAAATGATACTCTTTATGAATTGACCCTCGTTCTTAATCACTACCACTCTTGCTGAAATTCACACCAATGATATTTCATAATATATTGCAGTGTTACCGACACTTATTCATGAACTATACGGAATCACGGATAATCAAACTTTAATATGAGTTAGTGTACATAACCGCCTGGCATCAGAGTACGATGTGTGAACAATATTTTAATAGCAAAGCCATTTATCAGAACGCCTATAATAATATAATTTTTACCTGAATTAGAAAATAAATATTTGTTAAAACCTATAATTAGATAAATATTATATAGTAATATTAATAAAACAATCATTATATTTGAATTTCATAAAATACAAATCAGTACTAATTATAAGACACCTAAGTAAACAATTAATATAATTCTCTTTGTACTGATTATTGAAAGTGTGTACTATTTCATATGAAACACATGATATATTTTTTTCAAATAATGTTTGAAATATTAAAAATATAAAAAATACTACTTAAATTTTAAGATTTTAATACTAATATGAAATAATTATTAATATTTTGCTACTATGAAATATTTAAAGTATAGGATGCAAAGTTAATATACTAGTGTTATGTTCAGTGAAAAGGTTTACATAAAATTAATGTAATAGATTGTATTTATAATTATTATATTAGACCGTACCATGAACAAATATAAATTTCTGTACGACACGCAGACTCTATAAAAATTACTCTCTTTATTAATTAAAACATGGTTTTGTCTTATTAAGTCTCTTGATTAATAAGTACTTAATGTTCTCCCATAATTATTGTTATAATGATAAAAACGGATTATTAGAAAAAATTGCAAATTATAAAATAAACGTCAATTTACAGACAGACCTTGAACTTTTCTTTAAATTCATACAGTTCTTGTCTTTTTTTTGAAATAGCATTTCAATGAACATAAATTATTAATTTTTTATTTTCAAATGCTTAGATAAATAATATAAAACCCGTAAGACAAATAACTCTCTAAATTTTTTAAGATTACCAAATTAATATTTCCAAATATTAAAGCAGAAGAAGAACTAATAAATATCGAAACGGATCGATAAAAATATTACTTAAAATTTGTAAATGTGAAAATTTAAGTAAAAGCGTAATTATAGTTAGAGTTAATATTCTTTTTATATTTATATTATAAATAAACTAGTTACTTGGTCATAAAACTAATGAAATATAATTTATGGTATTAATAATTAAATACATATTATTACAAAAATTGGATAAAAATTTCGATTCTAAAAAAAATCAGTCTAATTTAATGAACTAACTCTAATTAACCAATACTTAATTTAAAATAATATCTAACTTTCAATGCGTATCGTTTAGATAATATGGCATTTCAATGAATACACACTTAATTTTTTTACAAATTTTAGAGAAAGTATAATAATAATAAAAAAAATGCAAATTTTCAAAATATTTACCACATTAATTTACAAAAATTATGTGATAAATTTAGGAAATAAATTCGATACTTATTATAGAGGGTTTCCTATAAATTGCGTAATGTGAATAAAATTAATAGAAAAAAGTAATTATAATTTTAAGACATTCTTTCAATATTTTGATTAAAATCAGGGTTTTCACACAGAACTAATGAAATAATTAATTTTAGTATATAATTATAAATATAACTCAAATAAATTTGGTATACAAATCCCTTTCTTACTTTTAAAAAAACGGTCTCAAATAAGGACGACGTTATATACCAAATAATTAATAATATATCTCTAATTTCTGACTTTTTATCATAAAATGAAGCTCATAAGAAAACATCATTTTCTCTTTATATATTATAGTTACATAAGGCGACTGAAAAGATTTATGGGGTCAGGGAGAAACTCATTTTTTTAAGAGTAACTGATGACCAAAAAAAATATTATCATTATGCTGAGGAAAGAATGTCACTCGCAGAAAAAAGGAAGAGGGAAAAAAATATAGGACTCTTTAACAAAACTTAATAAGAATTATTATCATCTATTAGATCCAATTAAATGATTTCAACTATTAATAGATAATAACTAAGAACACAGTAATTTTTTAAGAATGCTTTTTATACAGAACACGCTTTATTCTCTATGTAAAAACAGGGTCTGTCCTAACATCCTAATGAAAATTATTTACACGAATCGAATAAAATATACTACTCTCAGATTTACATACAACACATTCGCACACAATATTATAGGAGTACACTAAAACAATGGAAGTTAAGATTCTCTTTGCTAGTGGTATATCTTGAAGGATATGCCCTCATCTGCTAATTTAGAAACAACATTATAGTTTGGGTTAATTTCATGGTTACTACGATAATTGCCGGTTTATAAAAACTGTCAATTATAATATAAAACAATTTCAGAATGAGATAGAGTGTTTAAGTGGATGTTGAAAGTATATTAGGATATAGAATAATTATCTTTTTTTTTTACATTAAGCGCTTGTTCGAATTTTGCTGTATCTCCATAGTAAGGAAATTGCTCTCAGATACTCTCTTTATAAGAAAATATTATAGGACTTAAAATGGGATTAGATAAGCATATTTAATAGGTTTTATACAGTCTCGTAAACCAGATCACAGGGCGCTCCTTTCATCATAATCTTAGATGTGAACGAATTATATTCGGAGCATTTATAATCAGGAGCGATACAATATATATCTTAAAGATGCTTTCATTAAAAATGTCAATCAAAGACACTCTAATCGAGTTTACATATACCTTCTAGCCTGTTATTCTGCTTTTTTGATTGTAAAATATATTTTGATGGCATTTGCTCTAATTGAACACTCGATTATATTTTTCATAATGAGCATGAATAATGTACCGTTTCGAAAACTTCATTTTATCTGTTTAAGACATATATTTATCCAAATAAATTTATATACATTTAATATAGTAATCGATTATTAATAATTCGCAATCGTTTTTACTGTGCTAATAAAATCCATAAATTATTTAATGATAGATAATTGAAAATATTTATAGAATAATGAATAGGTATAAGTCAATTAAGACAGAAGGATTATCTAAATACAATTGTAGTTAAATCTATTAATTAGAGAATATCTAGGCAATCGTATATTTGAAAATAAAAAATGACTGATTGTAAGTTATAAATTATATATCAAACAATATTATAAAATATCAAGTTAAAATCAAACGTCAATTTAAGGACATCCTAAAACATATTATTGAAATGTAATCATATGTTAGATTATTTGAAATTTGCATTTTGATAATATATAATACAAATAATTTTAATATGTTAAATGTTGAATTAATTCTGTGTAAACCACACACACATTTATTTTTTAAAATATCAAGTGATTAATGTTCATAGATGATCACTTCAGGCACCATTTAGGGAAAATAAGATTCTTATACTCTGGAGGAGTCACTCCCTAATTTTGTATGAACTGTGTAAGATTAAGAAAAGGTGATAACTCGTAGAGATTAAGAAGTTTTCACACTAACATTTGTCTATTAAATAAAGCGTCATGAGTTTAAGCCATAAACCCCCTGTGAAATAATATATATTGCGTATTAACTTGAACATTAACGCAACAAATATTGAATGTACCTTCTGATATATATCAAAGCAGAATTGCCAAATTATCATTAAGATAAAAACGCAATTTTAGACAGGCCATCAAAAACGTATTTAAAAAAATGTGTTTAACAGTTAATTTACACATGGTAACAATTGCAATACTATTCATCTTCTTAGTAATGATAACCACTGTAGAAATTGCATTTCAATAGACACATTATTTTTTCAATGTGAAAAGTTACCGATAACAAACGCTTTGCCATAGTTTACGCAATTAATGATAAAGAAGCATGGTTGACTCACTCCTGGAAGATAAGAAATTCTAAATAGCTTGAGAACACAATATGTTAAATAGTGGAGATAATAACTATGGACTCTGTCATCAGAGACTTTAGAGTAATGCTTTTAACTCGATTATGAGGAAGTATCGTGTTGAAAATTGTTAGGTAAACGAACAAGACCAAATCCTTAATTTTCTTAACGAGGAAAAATACACTTAACAAGCTTTCATATTAATTTAAAAATTTTGACATTTTCAAATCAAAACCACTACATAAGAACATTCGTTAATGCGTAATTCTGTAATTAATAAAGCAAAACTTACTGGAGAATAAAAGATAGAAAAAATAAATTACTAATTAATTACCAAAAACGCAACTCATGTTCAAGTGACACCGTCGGTAACAACAATAATAGTAAAACTTACAGGTCATATTCGTCTTTTCTAACTGCTAATTTCTCTTGTAAGAAATTGCATTACATTTTATTATTTTTATTATAATTTTTTCTTCACATTAGGTACATTACACATAAGTTATTTTTTATTATTTAGCTATGTAATTAAAAAAGATATTGTTATTTGGGTAATATAGAATGGTTGACTATGTGATGTTGTAAGATCCGTTCGTTATGATACATTTTTATAGGGTGTAGACACATGTTTTGCACAACATGAACTAAAATAATTTTAAACCATGCTATCATATACAGATTAGCAGCAAATCTTACTCAATAATATTGTGATAATACTATGTAATAAAACATTGTAATAAAATGATATAATAGTTTAGTAAAAGCTTTTTAAGGATCTCAGATATCAGGAATAAAGAATGTTATGAATGCATTTAAACCTCATAGTGCTAAAAAGATTGTTTTCAAAGTTGTCTTGGCAACCAATACTAAGAAAACTTAAAAAAAAAAACGCAAGAATTTAAAACAAAATATAATTCATAAATTGTTATATAAAATATTATATATAAAGTTTTTTTTTGTTTCATATGCAATATTTAATCATAATTAACATTTATTGAACTAGTGTTAGTTCAATAAATGTTAATTTATTGACATTTATTGAACTAGTATAAGTTTATATTAAATTGTAACGGTTTTCAGTATATGCTTTGAATGGTTATATACTGTCAATGTGAAATTAGATATGTGAATTGAGCTATTTATAATTAGTACTATTGAACTCAAAACAAACACTTTATTAATCATTTTAAAACACACACAAATATTTATATATATATATATATATATATATTATATATTACTGATTATAGTTAAGAAGAGCATAGAGCATATATATGCTATATTAAGTTATATATATATGTTATATATATATATATATATATATTATATATATATATATATATATATATATATAGTTATTGAAGCGAAGTAATG